>PVKP010022838.1:0-37125 GCA_004027715.1 Plecturocebus donacophilus | reverse complement strand
ATGGATGGATGGATGGATAGATGGATGGATGAATTGGTAGGCTGATGGATAGATGGATGGATGGATGGATGTATAGACAGATGAATAAATGTAGAGATGGATGAATGAATGGATGGATGGATAGATGATGGAAGCATGATGGATGAATGGTGATCGGATGCGGCATGGTATAGCAATGCAAGTACCTTACAAGGAATCAGGAAAACTGTTTCCTCATATTTTTTCTGTCTCTATTGGATTTTTTTCTTTCTTTCTTTCTTTCTTTTTTTTTTTTTTTTTGAGACAAGGGGTTTCACTCTGTCACCCAGGCTAAAGTACAGTGGCAGGATCATGGCTCATTGTACCCTTGACCTCCTCGGTGCAAGTGATCCTCCTGCCTCGGCCTCTCAAGTAGCTGAGACCACAGGTGCATGCCACCATGCCTGACTAATTTTTAAAATGTTTTTGTAGAGACAGTATCTTGCTATGTTGGCCAGGCTGGTCTTGAACTCCTGACCTCAAGCAATCACCCCCGCCTCGGCTTCCCAAAGTGCTTGGATTACAGGTGTGAACCACCAAGCCTGTCCTTTACTGGATTTCTTTTTTACTTTGATCAAGTCACTAAACTTCTAAACCCTTATATTTTTATGTAGAAATGAGGATTTAACGAATATCTGTTATTAGATAGCAGTTTTTACATTTTTTTCAATTGGAGGTAAAATGGTCTATGAACCTTTCCCCTATCTAATCTTCTTTAAGGGAAAGAAAGCGATAGAAGGGTGGTATGGGGAGGCAGAGAGGAATGGAAGGGAAAGAAGAAGGTAAAAAAGAAAGAACAAAGAACAAATTTGGATTCATTTGATTGCCTTTTTAAATAGAGCTTAAATGCATAAATGGATAATGGTATTAAATGTGTAATGGTACTGATATCAACGCCTTTTAGGCCAGGCCCTAGGCCTTCTGTACCTAGTGTGTTTGGGAGACTATATACCTGTGCATGTGCAGTAAAAAACCTCTGTCCTAAAAACCAAGACACCCAGGTGCTCATTCATCTGCCTTGGCCACCAATTCATCATTTAACTTCCCTGGGTCTTGTCCTGAAATGTCAAATTAAGAGGAATATCTCAATTCCTGCTTTGAATATATTCACTACCATACAAGTTTGATGGGAGAATCAAAAGAAATTAGTACACATTTTTAAATAAATGGATTGTGCAGTCTCCTGAGGGGTGGCGCACAAACACCTTATCTTCCAAAGATGCTACATTGCCAATCAGAAGGTACAAAACTCTCCAGTGCCAGCTGAAGTATGGCTAGAGCTGAGGAAACCCCCTGTGTATTACAGGGCATGAACTAAGCTCTCTAACCTTGAGTTTCCGACAGTTCAACCCAGAAACCCTGAAGCACCACTATCTGATGTTGAATGCCACTTGCAGGGGTTTCAAGAGATGGGGGCTCTCAGGCCACAGAAGGTATTTCCGTTCATCAGGGCACTGCAGCATTCTTTGTCGTCAGAGACTTGTTTACTGAGAAGCGGTCAGGCAGGTTTCTCAGAACCAGTCTATCTGATCCATCCTTCAAGGCCTAGGTCAAAAGCTACCTTCTCTACAAAGCCTTCATCAGTCTTTCCCTGGGCAATTATAATATATTTGCTTTTATGGAATAATTTGGGCTAGTAAAATTTAAGTTTATTGAGTGCAGGGAACACTATCTTCTTTACTTTCTTATCTCCTTTTTACTGGTACTCATTCAAATTAGATTGAATGAGAAACTGTGTTCTGGGGCAATGTTTCTCAATGTTTTTTTAAACTGAGGCTCACAGTAAGAATTAAGGTCATACGTACTCACATAAATAAAACTGAAATCGGAGTTTTAGAAGGCAATATCTATTCATATTGTATACAAAGCATTCTGCTAATGTCTATATTGTTCAATCTCCATATTTAAAATTGTTGTAGAGATTCACACAATTGATTTCATTGTCTTTACTGAGGGGTCCTGACCCAGAGTTTGAAACCAAGAACCTAGCCAAGATATGCCTTTATACTCTTTTTCTCATGTCTTTCTCCTTAAAAAAAGAAAAATTGAGCCTGTACAAAAAGCATATTAAACCATAAACGTTCTTAACAGATTTAAACTTGGAAAGAGTCAGATGATGCCTCACTTGCCTAAAATTCAAATCCCATTAGAGAAGGCACTAATGGGGATGTCCGTAGAGCCACCTCTTCAGCTAGCGGAGACAAGCTACTTAAATATTAGTGTGTCACACATACACATATATATATGACTGATAACTAATAATAGACTTATTTGTCTTGATTTATTTACTTTATTTTATTTTATGAGACCCAGTCTCTCTGTCACCCAGGCTGGAGTGCCGTGGCAATCTCAGCTCACTGCAACCCTGCCTCCAGGGTTCAAGCAATTCTCATGACTCAGCCCCCCAAATAGCTGGGAACACGGTAGGGCAAGACCCAGTTTCTTCCTACTGTCCCTGAAACTGATGTGATCAGTCTTTTCAAGTGGGCATTTCTCCCTTTTTTTATTCCTTGGGGACAAGCACCAAGACCTCTCTACTGGAGCCCCCACTGTATCGAGCTCAGTCCAGTCCCAGGCACAGAGCAGACGCTCCAGCCACACTGCAGGGCAGGAGAACACAGCTCAACACCGAGGCTGGCCACATGAGGGACTTGTGAAGGAGTGCTCCCTCCGGGTTTTAGAACACATTCCTGATGGGCCTAATTTATTCTCCAGGCGAAAAGGAGGCTTTCTCGGTCTAAAACACTGCTGTAAATCCCACCCACAGGGGACAACCACATGACTCCATTTTCCTGCTTGTTTCTGAATCACTGTCTTATCTGTCTTCCTCCCCTTTTCCCCTTAAAATAGTTGGCTTTACGGTTGTCTGTGCACAGTCATATGATAAGCAGTGATAAAGAAAAATTTTTAAAGAGCCAAGGAGGAATAAGGAAGCAACGAGAAAGAGACACATTCTCTTGTGTGAGGGGGTGGGCTTCTAAGACACCAGTTTCCTAGAAACAAAACCCACAGATTAATTTTAAATCTTCAGCCCCAACAATGTGAAACAGTGAGGCAGACTATTTGGCTAAGAAACCCAAATGTTGCTTAGTGTGATCAGGGACTTGGGGAAATAAGGTCTGAGTCCCATTCTAGTCCCTACCAAGAGGCACCCTTTGTCCTCAGTTTCCCCATTTGTAAACTGCATATGATAGGGCCATCCCCCTCCATGAACCCCAAAGTTGTTCATCACTGTTACTTACATGTGTGTCACGTGTGTTTCTTTTCTGATCTATATTGAATGAGTCTCACAGCCCAGTGAGGAAAGCAGTGTCAGTGTGACTATTCCCATTTTACACTGAGGAAGCGGAAGCTCAGAGAGGTTTCAGCTTCCTCAAGGTCACACAGCTTATTAGCGGTGGAGCCAAGATGGTGAAAATGAACTAGCAAACTGTGAATGCAGTACTTTATGAATATATACTAGCCTATAAACGCTTGAAAGTGGGCAGCAAATACACATTTGGCAACCACAGCCATTTCCTATGTAACTCATTATAAGAGAAGGACCATCTGTCTAGGACACACCCCTGAGATGAAAAGCAACCCCTAACCCCAAGTGAGTCTCAGACCTATAGAATTATAAACCAAATGGATTTTTCAACAATATCATCAGTCCCAAACGCCATAATCCACAATTTATATTTTACAATAGCATTATAATTACAATAGCAAGCATTTTTGTGTGCTTATCACGTGATAAGCACTTTCCTCGCCCAGGCTGGAGTGGTGCGATCTCAGTTACTGCAACTTCTGCCTCCCGGGTTCAAGCGATTCTCCTGCCTGAGCCTCCTGAGTAGCGGAGATTACAGGTGGCCACCACCGTGCCCGGCTAATTTTTGTATTTTTAGTACAGATCAGGTTTCTCAATGTTGGCCAGGCTGCTCTCAAACTCCTGACCTCAAGTGGTCCATCCGTCTTGGCTTCCCAAAGTGCTGGGATTACAGGCGTGAGCCACCGCGCCCGGCTGTGACAAGCACTTTTCTAAGCACTTTCTATGCATTATATTATTTATTTCAAACACAATTAGATAGATAGTACTGACTTTGTTTTACAGATGAAGAAACCTCAGAGAGGTTACTCAACTTGTCAAAAGGTCACACAGCTGGTTCAGTGGTGGAACCAGCATTAGAATCTGCCGCCCCATCATATAAAGCCCTTCTGCTTCACCATGGTGCCACCTGCTTCCATGTCTGGTGGTTGTGCTGCATCCTTTTTCACTTCTTTTTGAAGTTAAAACTGATGTAATAACAGAGGAAACTAGGTGTGGAGGTGAGGGGGTATATGGGAATGCCGTACTTTCTGCTCTGTTTTTTATAAACCTAAAACTGCTCTAAAAAAATAAAGTTAACTGATTTTTTAAAATAATGCCGAAGTAAAAGATAAAAGTCCTCCAAATGTGTTGGCCCCCTCTCGTGCCTTTTCCTTTTAAAAAATACATACAGGTGTGTGCGTGCATGTAATTCTTTTTACAATACTACACTCTCCTCCATCATGGAAGAAAGGAGAATAATACCCCAGTGCAAATACCTAAAGGACACCTATTATTTAGATCAATATTATAACTTCATGCTAAAATGTTACTTAACCAGGCTGAGCATGGCTCACGCCTGTAATCCCAGAACTGTGGGAGGCCGAAGTGAGAGGCCAGGAGTTTGAGACCAGCCTGGGCAACACAGTGAGACTCCATCTCTATAAATTTTTTTTTCTTTTTTTTTTTTTCTGAGGCAGAGTCTCGCTCTGTTGCCCAGGCTGGAGTGCAGTGGTGCTATCTTGGTTTACTACAACCTCTGCCTCCCAGGTCAAGCTATTCTCTTGCCTCAGCCTTCCAAGTAGCTGGGATTATAGGCATGCACCACCACGCCCGGCTAATATTTATATTTTTAGTAGAGACGGGGTTTCACCATGTTGGCCAGGCTGGTCTCGAACTCCTGACCTCAGGTGATTTGCCGATTACAGTCTCCCAAAGTGCTGGGATTACAGGTGTGAGCCACTGCACCAGGCCTCCACAAAATTTTTTTTTAATTAGGCAGGCATGGTAGTATGTGCCTATCATTCCAGCTACTTGGGAGGCTAAGGCAAGAGGATCCCTTGAGCCCATGAGTTCGAGGTTGCAGTGAGCTATTATCACACTGCTACATTCTAGCCTGGGTGACAGAGGAAGATCCGCTGGCTTACATTTTTTTTTTTTTTTTATTTAACCAATCAAGCATCTATTTTGTGCAGGGCAATATGCCGAGCATTAGTCCAAAAAGGTAAGAGTTTTACTCTCGGGAACAGACCTCTTCTGTCTCTGCTAGAGAGCAGACAGAAAGCATCAACACCAGGCATCAATAATTGTAAATGGAAGGCACAAACAGTAAATGTTACCGCAATTCCAAGGGCCAAAAGAGCTGTAGCCTGGAGAGTTCTGGGAATGCTCGCCCAAAGAGGAGATTTAGATGGCTGCTTAGAGTATTCCAGGGATGGGGATATGGGAGAACAGAACCCAAAGAAGGGAGAGAAAGAGGTTGGATATGCAGGTCAGAAACAAGCCTTCAAGCAGAAGGTTCCTACCCCAGATAAGAGATCCACCTGGTAGCAAATGGAAGCGGGGAGGTGCACACCACACCGGGCACTGAGCATCTGGAGGGAGGCGTAGGCCTCACTATGTAAGCAGCCGGGGCTGGCAGGAGACAATGGCGGGTTCTGAGCACCTGGAAGGGTATTTAATGCCATGATCCCCATACGACTCATACACAAATCCCCTGGATTCCAGGGAACCAGACTAATCAAGGTACAAAAACCCCCTCCTAAAGCTGTCTCCATGAATTAGTACTCAGGCGCCTGGAGCTTAAATGGAATATTCTTTTCTAAAATGAAGGAAATATTTTTTAAAGCCAGTTTGGTGCTCATGGCCAGGAATTGTGTACCTTCTAAGAGCAGAGCCCTAATAGTCACCGTTGAGGGAGGAGAAGGAAGGGGTCCTATAGGCTAACAGTGGAGAATAAACCTTAAACATTAAGGCAGGAGGCCTCCTCCATGACTCTAGAAGCCCTAGAAAGGGGTCTCTCATCAAAAACGTGTTCCCTACTTATACTAAGGCTGAGATTATTTTAACAAGAGCCTGCATTTCCCTCCTCTCCCCTCACAGGGTCAAGAGGACGAGCAGCTGGGCATGCTTCATTATTGAGGCTGTGCGAAGCAGATGCCTACGTTGCCAGCTTTAGCAAATAAAAATCGAAGGCCAAGCTAAATTTGAATTGCAGATTAACAACAAATACTTTTGTGGTATAAGAATGTCCCATGCAATATCTCGGACATATCTATAGAAAAAAAAGTATTCATTGTTTACCTGCAATTCAAATTTAACTGAACATCCAGTCTTTCCTCTGGCAACTCTGGGCTCAGCACACCTGCAAGAGAAATAGGATGGTGTCGTGAAGAAGCAAAGGAGACAAACAAAGGAGCATGGGTACCAAAGAGAAACTTTTTCTTCATGGTGGGCCAGGCGCAGTGGCTCACGCCTACAATCCCAGCACTTTGGGAGGCAGAGGCAGGCAGATGGCCTGAGCTCAGGAGTTCATGATCAGCCTGGGCAACATGGTGAAATCCTGTCTCTACTAAAAAAAAAAAAAAAAAATCTATCGGGCGTGGCGGCGTGTCCCTGTAGTCCCAGCTACTTGGGAGGCTCGGGCAAGAATTGCTTGAACCCAGGAGGCGGAGGTTGTGGTGAGCCGAGATCGCGCCACTGCACTCCAGCTTGGGCAACAGAGCAAGACTCTGTCTCAACAAAAAAGACATGTTGATTCTGCAGAAGCTCACGGTTGCTCATCAACTGGGGCACAGAGTTGATGCTTAAATGCTCAAACTTTTCACCTACATCTATCTTATCTAATCCTCACAGCAACTCGACAAGCTGCAAAAGATGACTGTTATTAACCCTTTTCATAAATTAGAATACAGAAGTTTGAGGAGGTTAAGTGATTTTTCTCAAAGTCACAAAGCTACAAAGCAGAAGAACAACACCTCCTGCTCCTGGGTGAATTTTGAATGCTTTAAAGGAAGAAAAGGATTTCTATGATTGAAAAGAAGAAGAAAAAGCAATTGCTGAGAACTGATCCTCAATGAAGGTTAGGTGATCTACTTGCTACATACATTTTTGTTACCTAAATGTAAATTATGTAAAATGAAATCTGAGCTTAAAGATCAAGGGCCATAACAATCATAAGTAAATGCATAGTTGCTTACTGAGAGTACAGTAATCTTTGCAGAAGGCTAGCTATGCTTCAACTCTTGTTACTCCTCAGCAATTCCAACATCATGCTGAAAAGCAAAGCTTGCTCTCTTGCACCTTTATGCACTCCCCAAATTTGGCCCAGGACAACTGAGCAATCGGTGTGCACTGCATTAGAGGTTGGGCATAGGTAACAGTCACAGGGTAGGAAAATGAAGTGGGATGCTTTGGCCTGGAGAAATGAGACATACACCTGGACCACAGAAAATGGGATGTTAAAAAAAAAAAAAAAAAAAAAAAAAGCCTCAGTTACCACACTAGGCCCACAAGCTAATGCAGAGGATATTCAGGTCAAAATGCAACCATGTCTCAGCTTTTCTAACAAGCAAGAGGGAGCGGAGCAATGCCACAGATACACACTTCAGTAAGACAGAAGCCAGTCCAAGGGAAGGTAATCCATGTTCCCCTCACCTCCCACCCTAGGAGCTGTTTAAAAAGGACCATGCCTGTAATCCCAGCACTTTGGGAGGCTGAGGCGGGCAGATCATAAAGTCAAGAGATCGAGACCATCCTGGCCAACATAGTGAAACCCCGTCTCTACTAAAAATACAAAAATTAGCTGGGCGTGGTGGCACACGCCTGTAGTCCCAGCTACTTAGGAGGCTGAGGCCGGAGAATAGCTTGAACCTGGGAGGCAGAGGTTACAGTGAGCCAAGATGGCACCACTGCACTCCAGCCTGGGCAAAAGAGTGAGACTCCGTCTCAAAAAAAGGACCAAGTGTGTGGAATTCTAGTTCTAGTTCTGCATACTTGGAATTCAGCAAACCCAACTCCTGTTGCTCATTCATTTCCAAGAGGGAGAGACATAAGGACTGGAGAAGGTTTTCCTGACAACCCTTCAGTTGATTATTACTAATAAAATCCCCAAACAGAAGCACAATTTTACCTGCCTCTAATAACAAACATTAATCACTGATAATTACCAATAATAAGTAGTTATCGTTAATGGAAAACTTGCTAGAAGGTAGCTATTATTCCCATTTTATGGATGAGGAGATGGGTACAGATAGTCAAATGATTTGCCCAATATGCAGCCAAAACTGATAAAACTAGAATTCAAAGCCAGGACTAACTACAAAGCACATCCTACTAGTTTAGATCCATGAACTTGGACAAACCACCATCCAATGACATGAAGGATACTACAAAGTTATTCTCCATCCCTATCAGACCTATCAATAAACAAACAAAAGAAAATTAATTGGAAATGCAGCATGTGAGATTGTCAGCATAGATTTCCTGGATAATTAAAACTTCAATATATCACGAATAATTTTGTTCAACAGTTTGCTCTAAGCAAAGTTCCTAGAACATAGAAAGTACTCAATATATATTTGTTGAACAGCTGGCTAGCTAGATGAATGGAGAGATTAATGAATGAACGCCATTCTAACTACTGTTCTCCTTCTTTGGATAGTTTGTTTTTGTTTTTTTAATCAAGCAATTTTTTTTGGATTGCATTCCTACTTTAATCTCAACCGGTCTCCTGACTGCTCTCATAACCCCAAACACTAAAAAAGTGCCTGTGCAACATTTTCTATGTTCTTCTTCCAGTTTACAGGGGCTCCCTTCCCTGTCTATTTAGATACCATTTTCTTCAAGGCCTGGCTCAAAATATTACCAAGAAGCCTCTGCCAGCTAGCAGAACCCACATTAATTCCCAACTCCTTTGAATCCCCACAGTTCTTCAAATTCACCGTTTTATAAAAGGGTGTTTATCTTGATCTTCCAAATGGCCCACTTGAGAAAATCCATTTCTTCTTTTTTCTAATTATCATGTTTTTCAAAATATGTCCACAAAACATAGTTCTTAATGTTTCCCAAAAAAGAGCATTCTGTGATGAAATATTTTGGGGACATACCTGGTTAAACAGAGGTGTACAACTCGCCTTGTGATAGACCATCTTGAGTCTTTCATACACTAATGTGCATTTGACTCTGTAACATTTCCCAACCTCTTCGATCACAGAGACCTGAAAATATCATAAGGTTCCTACTCCTTGAAAGTCAGTCTGGCAAACGCTGGTCAATTACATGCTCCTTCTTAAATGGCTGATTGATGATTCTCTCAGCTACTTAAACTCGTTGAGATAAGCATCAATGCAGAAGGTAGGGAGACAGATTCATACACCTATATTCTAGGAATTCTGCTTGCTTGCTTATTTGTTTTCAGAGTAATCTTTGAGTGACTTAATGATACAGAGAGAGAGCTCCATTTAAGAATTAAATTTATGTTTTCGTGGGCCTTGAACAAAGGTAGGTAAAGAAGCAAGCTATCAAAAATAGCTTTGTGATTTTGATCACAACGAAGAAGAAAGGCAAGGAGGGAAAAAAGCAGAAGCTGACTCTTTTGCAGAGCAAACAAGGATAAACTTCACGGAGAATAATAAAGACAAAATATTATCAAGTGTGAAGGTTAAGCTAAAGGTAGCCAAGTCCCAGCCTGCAGGATCTGGAGAGCTGA
Source organism: Plecturocebus donacophilus (assembly GCA_004027715.1). NCBI lineage: Eukaryota > Metazoa > Chordata > Mammalia > Primates > Pitheciidae > Plecturocebus > Plecturocebus donacophilus. The sequence goes on along the minus strand of PVKP010022838.1, from coordinate 27,331 downwards.
GTCAGGATCACTGTTAACAGGTCCCTTTAAAGAGCATCCAGACTATCCTAACTCCTGATTTCACAGCTGGAGAATTAATAGGAGTCACTTGACTCCCTCATTCAATACATTTCCTAGAGAAAGAAAAAAGTATTAGGTAATCCAGCCCTGAAGAGGTCAGGTCTAGGTGTCCCCAGGTGCTGAAAAGATTGTGGTAAGCTATCCTTCTCAGTTGTAATTTTACATACTGTATATTTATGTTATTCTTTGAATAATATTGTGTCTCCTAGTAGAGTATATGCTCTCTGAGAGCAACGACCAGCTCTTGACATAGTGGGCATAGTGCCTGGTATATTCAGTAAATATTTGCTCAGTGAATGAAAGGATGGCCAGAACAATGAATGAATACACTACTCTGCCCACTGCTTTGAATCTTTTGTGAATTCCTTCTTTCTCAGCACTGTACCAAATGATGAACTTCTAAGAGCACAAACTCAGTCAATCTGATTAAAGAATGCTGCCTATTTGAGCTTCTACAAGACAGATCCCAGAGAGCTAAAGAGAGGTAGAGGGGGACACTTCCTCATCACGAGATGCTTATATCTGCCTGGGGAAAGAAGACAGGCAATAAAAGATACCACAGTCTGAAAAAAACAAATCTTTTCAAGAAGGACATAAGCAAAATCAAAGACTATTTTTTTCTCAATAATTAATTCTAGATTCACTCATCATGATTTTTTAAAACTCTTCTTGAAGCCAGGCCCAGTGGCTCACTTCTGTAATCCCAGCACTTTGGGAGGCTGAAGTGGTCCAATCACTTGAGGTCCGGAGTTTGAGACCAGCCTGGCCAACACAGTGAAACCCCGTCTCTACTAAAAATACAGAAGTTTGTCGGGCGTGGTGGCTCATGCTCGTAATCCCAGCTACCTGGGAGGCTGAGGCAGGAGAATCACTTGAACCTGGGAGGCAGAGGTTGCAGTGAGCCGAGATTGCGCCACTGCACTCCAGCCTGGGCAACAGAGCAAGACACTGACTCAAATTTTAAAAAACTCGTCCTGAGCTTGATTACATTTTTAGTCTTATCTACCTCTTGGGGTCAGGAGCTCAATGAGTCTACTCCTCGCTAGCAAATAAAGGTGACTTTTCACCAGCTTAAAACTACCTCTTTGAGACTTCAAGGGGAGGTAGAGGGGACGAGTCGGGGTGGGGAGAGAGGAGATCCTCATTTCGGCATTTGGGTTTTATGACAGGCTTCTGTTTTTCCTCTTCTTCCCCAGCACGGTATTACAGATTTCAGTTATGTTTCCTCTGGAGTTTCAGTTTTGTTTAGATGTCAATGAGTTACAATGAACTGTATGTTCCTGTCCTCCCAGTTCTCCCAGCACAATACAGACTTTTGGCCACTTCACATGGTTTCTGCCAGAAAACTAAATTTCAAACAGGTGAAGCCCAGCTGATTAGCATTATAATAGATTGTAATTACTTAACAAGCCCATATATACCCGGAGGAACTTGGAGAGAAATACAGTGTTTTGCCAAGTGCAGCTTTTATTTATGTAAAATACTGCAGGCTTGCTCTGGAGTTCTTTTAGCCTAAGTGAAACCCCTGGAAGCTTTGTCTGAACATGCTTCAATAGCTCTGTGAGTTCAGGCGCCAGAATTTGAAATTTCATTTCTTGTTGCTGCCAACTACAAAGGATTTTGTATCTATAGCCCTGATGAGAATTTAAACTTCATTTAAACTCTGCAAATGAAGGAGAAGCGGGCCTTTTGCTTCTCCCCTAACCATGGCACCTGGCATGGGCCCTGGGCACACAGAGGGTAGAAAATTCCTACTTTTAGGAACCTCAGACTTGATGGAGATTCTTCAGCTTGATGCAAATTGCTACATGGAAATAATATAGCATTCTCTCATAAGAACATCTTCAAGGATCTCACAGATTTTTATAAAATAAAATATCCTTCCTCCTCCTCCTCACTTCTTTCAACTGTACAGGATTGTTGAAGAAATTCATTCAGCTGGTTTCTATCAAGACACCATGGTCCTCAGAGGCAGGAATTATGCCTACCCAACTTCTGTTGTACCAAACCCCATATCTACCAATAGTGCTAGACCATAGTAGGTACTACAGAAATACACACTTGTTTTGTGTTCATTCATTCATTCCTTCAACAATGTGCCAACAAATTCATTTATTCATTCAACAATTTATTCATTCATTCAACAAAGTGCCAGGCAGTGTTTTGGGTGCCAAGAAACAGCAGTAAAAACAAAAAGCTCTACATTTATACAGCATCTGGTGTTCTGGTATTAGACATAAACAACAAAGATAAATATGAAAATTAGGATATAAGATAGAGATAAGAGCTAAAGAAAACACAAAGCAAGAAAGGAACATATAAACTATAAAAGAAGAGGGTGAACTTTTACATAGGATTGCCAGAAAAGGCCTTGCTGAGAACATAATATCTGAGTGAAGACTTGAGCTGTGTGGATATCTGGGAAAGGAGCATTCTAGAAAGATGGGATGGCAAGGGTAAAGACTGAGGCAGGAGCATGGTAAGTGTGTTTAAGGGGTGTCACGTGGGTCAGGATAGCTGGAGAGGCACGAACAAGGAGAAGAGTAGCAGGTGATGGGGTCGGAGAGGTCACAGCAGAAGGCCTGACTTTGTTGGTCTTGTAAATTATGGTCAGGGATAACCTTACTGAGGCATCGTGAGCAGACACAGGATCTGAGAAGCTGGGGCAAGGTGGAACCAATTCAAAGGCTGTTGAAATAATCCAGGTGTGGAATAATAGTGACTTGGGCCCACGTGGGGTCAGCAGAGGTATAAAAAGGATCTGACTTGGTATATATTTTGAAGGCAGAAACAGCAGATGTTGCTGATGGATAAGATATGGGGCACCTGAGAATGAGAGGTGTCAAGGATGGCCCCTCAAGATTTTTGGCTGGGCAGTTGGAAGGCTGGAGTTGCCATTTCTTAAGCTGAGGAAGAAGGGCTTAGACTGGGGAGAGGGGAAATTAGGTATACAATATTAGGCCTAGAGAGTTTGAGATGCCCTTTACACAATCAAAGGTGATGACATGAAGGCAATCCCATAAATAAATTCTAGAGTTCAGGGTCAGGTATGAGGTAGAATTAGGAATTTAGTGTGAACAGTATTGAAAATGTATTTAAATCCATGAAACCAGATGACATTGGCACAGTAAAACCAAAACACCAGCTTCCAAATATCCTCATTTCCAATTACTCATATGCTTCAATAAATAATTAACCTTTGTCTACAATGGCCTCAGTTTCTAGACTTTCCAAAACAATCTCATTTGAAGTAATTTGATTATTTTCAAAAGGGCAACTTGTTAAGTATAAGAAAATCAAATTTATTTTTAGAGTCTGTAAGACTTTTCATATAAATACACTCACAAATCAAGGAGAAAAATATCTTTCACTGGACCATATGTTCTGATTTAAGATTCTAAAACTATGAATATACATACATGACTCTTCAAATATTAAGAAAGTTGCTGAAATGTATTATACCCAGACCACCTGCTACAAGCTTTATGGTTCCTTATTTAATTCTCATAGCAACCCTAAAAGTCAAGATCTATGACATTTCCATTTTACAGATGAAGGAACGGGCTTAAAAAGACTAAGTCACATGCCCAAAGTCACATAACTAATGAGTGGTAGAGACGCCTTACAGTTAGAACTCACTGATTCCAGGGAGAGGGGCCCACTGAGGAACTAGGGAATTCAGGGTCTCAAATATTCCCTAAATCTGCTGCTAGTCAAAGACACCAAGAAAAAGAAACAAGGCAAACAACCCTTGACTGTCCATGAAGTTGGAGGCTAACTCAGTTCCTCAACTCTAATGACCCAATGCCAAGAGGTTGTCTGTGATCGCACTGGGTCAAGAACGAATCCTTCAGGTAGTTGTTAACCAACCAACTATGTACCAGCAAGAGCAATATTACATGGCATTACAGGAGTAGGGGAAAGGAAGAGCCCCAGGGACCCTCAGCTGCTGGGGAAGAATTCAGGGAAAAGGGGCATACGCAGGAGGTATGGGCCATTGCCAGCCCTTCCCTACCTCCTTACCCCCTAGTAGTCCCCTCCAACCCCACTGTGTTTAAATGATAACGGAGGTTTCAGAAATCCTTTATAAATTTTTCCCTACAAATGTCTGGAAGATAGAGATGTGCTCTAGGGCAATATGTATCAGAGTGCTGTCATTCAGCAGGGGGCCTGCTTAACTCCGGCCCCATTCAGGGCATCAGAATCAGCACTGCTAGAGGCTGTGCCCTGGTATCTGTGTTGCAAGAATCTCCCCCAAGTGATTGTGGTGGGCCAAGGGAGAACGGCCTCAGAGCTTAACCTCTCCAAATGGTGTATAGGCCTATCTCACAGAGTCCAAACAGGGTATAGACCTAGCTCCCAGAGTCAGTAGCGGCGCCATCATTTTGCAAAGCTTTGCTGATGGGCTACTTGGGAAATATAAACCAGAAACAACACTTGTAGTGTCCCATTCATTGTCAAATGAGATGGCCAGACAGAAGAGAGCTATTTTGGAGAATCCAGAAGCCAGCTTTCTCAGGGCCTATATAATAATCAATTCTGTCAAAAACTCTCTCTAGGCCAGCTCCATGGTCATTTTGGGGGATATAATAATAATTGTAGTAGACATGCATTAAGCAGTTACTAAGGACCAGGCATTGGTCTATGCACTGCACACGTATTAACTCATTTTAATCTCCACAATCACCCCACTTCATTATAGAGAGATATATTTATTATCCCCCACTTTGCACAGGGGAATAAATGGAAATACAGAAGGTTAAGTCGCTCACTAAAGGTCATGAAGGTGGTAGGTGGTAGAAAGGGGGTTCAAATCCAGAGCAATCTGGCTCCAGACTTTACTGCTCCAGGGAATTGCCTCTCAAAGGATGGCTTTCTGTACTTCTGTATTCTGAGTTCCTGCCTTTTTTTTTTTTTTTTCGAGATGGAATTTCGCTCTTCTTGCCGAGGCTGGAGTGCAGTGGCACCATCTCAGCTCACCACAACCTCCACCTCTCAGGTTCAAGAGATTCTCTTGCCTCAGCCTCCCGAGTAGCTGGGATTACAGGCAAATACCACCACGCCCAGCTAATTTTGTATTTTTAGTAGAGACTGGGTTTCTCCACATTGGTCAGTCTGGTCATGAAGCCTGCCTCTTCTACAGAATACAGCAAGGGAATGGCACTCACCAAAGATGTCATCAGAGGCAGGGCAGTAGAACAAAGAGGAAACTGAGATCAATGTGAAGACTACTGAAGCAATGATAGAGGAAAATCCAAAATGTGAATAAGCCAGCCAGCTGTCACCTGCACACAGCCCTTAAAGCCCTAATCCTTGCCCCACCTGCCTTTCACCCCATGCTAAATGCAATGCCACTCCATCCAGCATTCATTCTGCCTCTGCTTCTAACATGAATCCCAATACTTTTAGTTTACATAATTATTCTTCTAAATCTTTCTTTAAAAATTATAAAGTTCTACAGTCACATTTTAAGATATATCTATGTATGAATGATTGATCCATTAATTATCTGGAGCCCTCTCTGCCCTGCAATTTCTATTCTAGCCCTGTGTTTCTCAAAGCAAGCCTGATCTGGTCAGATTCTCTGGGAGAGCTGGTTAAAAATGTAGAGTCTCAGCTTATTCCAAATCGTAGCATCAAAAGCTCTCAAGGTTGAGCCAGGGAATCTATATTTTTTAACACCTTCCCTTAGTGATTCTTATATACATGAAAGTCTGAGTAGTGCTATTAACTGGTTCTTGGAAAACCCAGCTATAGCAATAGTGTTACAACAGATTTTACTTCAAAGAATCAGCAAAATCTTTCCTTCTCTTTGTAATGAGCTTTCTCTAAAGCAACCCCCTTTGTCATCACAACTGAAATGTCTCTCATTATCTGGAGAATAATTATCTCAGCTTGGCTTTTACGCATTCTAGAGTCTACCTCAGTTATCTAAACTTTCTCCCACTCCAGTGTTTCAAAAGTGGGGGCCCCATATCACTAATGAAGCTCAGAGATGCCTGGAATGAACATCGTTTCTGTATTTTAGAGCCCTGTTTATTTTAATGTGAACAAAGAAAAGTTGTAACTACACTCTCCAAACCTGTGATTTCATGAATAGTGGGGCTTAAGAAAAGACTAAGTGGAAAATAAAAGAATCAGTTTTTTAACTATTAAGTACATAAAAGCACAGGCAGTACTCAGATTAAAAGTCTTACATTTGGGAAACCTTGTCCTGCCCACTCCTTACCAACAGGTGCACTCAGTTTCCACCCTGCTGATCCACTCTCCAACCCGACCACAGGATGGTCTGCCTTTATTCCTGCAGTGGTCGTGCCAGGAAACACTGTTGCTTCTTGCAGATACCTTTTTAAATGTAACCTACTATTTCACGCCCAGCTCATTCATGCCTCCTTCCAAAAGCCCTCCTGAATTCTCCCAGTTCTCCCTACCTTTTTTTTTTTAGAGACAGGGTCTCACTCTGTCACCCAGGCTGAAATATAGTAGCCTGATGGTCAGATCATAGCTCACTGCAGCCTTGAACTCCTGGGCTCAAGTAATCCTGCAACTTCGGCCTCCAGAGTAGACTACAGGCACACAGCACACCACAGGTGCAGAGTTGGCTAATTTTTAAGTTTTCTGTAGCTATGGAGTCTTACTCTGTTGCCCAGGCTGATCTTGAACTCCTGGGCTCAAACGATCCTCCCAGCAGCTCAGCCTCCCGAGTAGTTGGGACTGCAAGCGTCAGCCACAGTGCCTAGCCCACTCCCTTTCTGAACTCTTAACATACTCATGGTACCACTGGTATGGAACCTAATTGCTACTTAAGTGTCTATATCAGGAGTATCCAACCTTTTGGCTTCCCTGGGCCACGCTAGAAGAAAAACTGTCTTGGGATACACATAAAATACACTAACACTAATGATAACTGATAAGCTAAAAAAATTGCAATAAAACCTCAATGTTTTGAGAAAGTTTATAAATTTATGTTTGGCAGTATTCAAAGCCATCCTGGGCCACTTGCAGACCGCGGGCCATGGGTTGGACAAGCTTGATGTATGTGTAAGTACTTGGTGTCATTTCCTTAGTGAAATGGAGCCCCCTGAGAGTGACCCAGGGCCTCATTTTCCTCTAGATTGCCCACAGTGCTAAGCTTCCCTGGTTGGACCTGAGTGCAAAATAGAAACTCCAGGAATACAAGTGAATTCAAAGTGCAGTTGAATCCAGTGTTCCGCAGCAATGAGAGAAGCAGCTGCTTCATGCTATCCACATCCCCTTATTTCAGGCCGGATCTCTTAGCCACACCTGAGAAGGGTGTGTCTCTTCATTCCTGCCAGGTAAGGAGTGCAGAGACCTGAGCCCAGGGGATTCTACCCAAAGGTATGAACCCATGAGTTTACCCAGAATATTAATACTGGGAAAGGTCAACTTAGCGCAGCTGCAAATTGTCTCCATTTCCAAAGGCCAGTCACCCCTGCCAATGAATCCCCACCTTCAACCTGGAGGAACCAGAGTGGCCACAGCATCCTCTAGTGAAAACAGATGAGCATTCTGAAGCTGCCCCACCACTTGATTCATCCTTGAGACTTTGGGCTTCTTTATCTCAAGTGTTTTAGTTTGTCCAATACCTGTCATACCTAATTCACACTTGCCATAAGGCAAAAGAGATGAAGTTATCAAGCATAATAAAAGTGTCAAGGACACAGCACACAGATCTGCAGGGAGAACAGGCTGGGAGGCCAGATACGCAGGCTGGGCTCCCCATCAGACACGCCATGGGTAATAGGAGGTGAGGGCCCTACTTCCAGCCCACCTTTGCTTGTCATGTGACCCTAGCTCTCTACTTAGCTTCTCTGGAACTCAATGTCCTGATCTGTAAAACTTGTCTGTGCTCTAGATGATCTGGTCTAGGGCCAAATCCAACATGAATTTGAGAACCTTAGAGGATCATCACCAAACAAGTTCCCACTGCATGCTTCACTAGGAGTGATGATGGTGGGGACGGTGTCCTGGAGCTCCCAGAGTTTCGGGTGTGCCCAGCAAAGCATCACCAGAGATACAAAGACACTCACACTCCAACCAACATCTGTTCTCTGGATAAATGCGGACCTGCTGCTCCTAGTCCCTGCTCTCTGCCCACCCCCACCCCGTCCAAGCCCCTCATCTGCATACACTGCAACAGGCCCACATCTCCTAGCTACCAGAGTCAAGTTTTTCGGTCCCTTTCCTGTCCAAAAACAACAACTCCAAAATCACAGGTTTTCAGTGTCGAGGTCTGCCTCTGAAATTAGTTACCCCTTCCGCTCCCCTTCTCATATGCACTGCTTCCCTGAGGAAAGGGCCCAAAGGGCATGCATGGAAAGGAAATGGGGAATGAGTGGGAGCTCTGCTGTGGGGGCTTAGGGAAGCAGAGATGAGGGACATCCATGAGGTATAATGCAATGCCATGAGTTCTTTGGGATTCCATAAAGGTTTGCCTGCTTTCCAAAGTGCAAACCACAAATCTAGAGTTCTACGCATGTGGCTTGCTGGAGCTTCCCTGTGAAACCGTAACCATGGTTTCAGGCAGACTACATCACAGCCATGAGCATAAAAACAAAAGGCTCTCGCCTACTTCTCCCTAAAACTCCGAGTCCTTGAAAAAAATATGTAAGGTGATATCCCAAAGTGATTCATGTGCAACTTCTGACCTCTAGGAGATCCATGAAGTTATCTGGTTCTCAATAAAAAGCAACTGCTCTATACCACTTTTGAGGCTTAGAGAGATCTCTCACTTTTTGTGTAGACCAAAGAACCCTGAAAACATATACATCCAGAGGAACACTTGCACTTTTTCTTGGTGGGAACATGTCACAAACCTGAAAACACAGAAATCCATGTCCTAAATTAACACCTTCCTTCCAAGAAGAGAAAAAAAATACCCGAAAACAAAATGAAGATTTGCTTCTCTCTGCTTGTCCAAGTGCCAAGGTTGGATGCATTTGGTTTATAGTACATTGAGACAAAGCCTATTTCCAAATCCTTAATAGTTTAACAATAAAATCAATTAACAATTAACTCAATCTCAGACTCAGAAATCGTCTTTTATTGCACAGTATCTTGAAAATCAAAACAGAGAAACAATGTAACTTTAAATAAGATTCAAAGCACTGACTTCCAATTACCCACAAGCAGAACCCTTCTTCAAATGCAACATTCATTCTGCATGGATGGGGCAATGAATTGGACAAAACAAGCTCGGCTGATGTTTCTGGGACCGTGGGACCGTAGAGGGGACATCCTGGAGGAGGACACTTTTTTTCTACTTGTATGTCAGAAGATGAGCTAACCGCCATGCAGAAGAATGCAAACACACCAGCCTCCTCCCGGAGGGAAAAATAAAGCAACTCCTCACTCGGCTAAGCAGGACAAAGCCAGGACGTGCAAGAAGCCTTCAGTCAAAGGCTCCACGTGCCTTTCCAAGGACGGAGCGACCCACCCACACACAGTCACACACAGCCAGCCCACCACGCGCCTGCGGAAGAAAGCCGGGTCCTCGGCCAGCCTTCAGCACCAGCGGCCCAGGCTCTCCCAGTTTGGAAACCTCCTGCAGCACCACCATCTGGAGGGCATAGAGGGGGCAGAGGGCCACATCCTCTTTCCAAGTCTCATCTTCCTCGCCGATGTCTGTTTCTCCCCAACTACGAAGTGAAGTGTACCTCCCCAAGGAAACCGAGACCTACAGGCACACACACCCCCAGTCGTCACTGAGACCCCGAGCCCTACGATCAAGGCCAGCGAATCTTTCCCCGGGACCCCACAACCGGGTTCCCGGACCGACGGGGAGGCCCCAGACTCACCCAGTCCTCGAAGTGGCGGCTCCCGTTCTGCAGCAGCTCCTCAAACTGGATGGTGCAGTTGGCCACGAAGTCGTCGTAGCCGATGGGGGCATCGTGAAAGACAGCCAGCTCGATCTTGCGCCCGTTGCACACATCAGTGACGAACTCGTCGTGCCAGGCCGGGCTGTTGGTCTTCTGCTTGGTGGCCGTTTGGCCAATGCGCGAGTCGTCCACATTGAGGGCAATGTAGGGGTCGAGAAGGAAAGTCTGTGGCCGGGGTCCCACCGCATGGCGCAGCGACCAGGCTGTGGGCTTCAAGCTCACGGCCTCGCAGATTTTGATCTTAAGAAGGCCATTGAACACTACCATGGTCGGGGCGGGGAGTGGGGGCCGGGGTCACTCCGTCTGCCCCGAGGGCAGGAATGAAGAACCGACGGCCCGGCGCTCCGAGCCACGGGGACTCTTGGGTCCTCTTTCGCCCCACCCCACACACTCCCTACACCTTGTGGCGTTGCGCCCTGGCGCGAACGATTCTCAGCCAGTGCATGTATTTCCTCGCCCGGTTCCTAACGGAAAACAGGGAGGGGGGAGAGCTGGGGGACGTCCGTGCTTGGAGCAAGTCTCTCCCCCCGACCACCAGCTGCACCTCCAGAAGAGAAGACGAGCTGTCGGCTCTGCTGCAAGCCGCGGGGGCTGCCTCGCCGCCTCGCTGGCTCTCCGGCTCTGGGCTGCGGGAAAGCAGGCGCCGCGCCCGGCGCTTACCTACCTTTCCGAAACATAATCCCGGGAAATTTCGACTCCGGGAGGGGGATGGGGCGGTGGGACGGGGCGGGGACGAGAACCGGGGGCGCAGATTTCAACCCGGATCCTCTTCGCACACCCAGCGCCTGCCTCTGACCGCACGGGGCGGGGGGTGGACCGAGGGATGTTCAGTCTATCCAGAGGGATGCATGTCGAGAGGAAATGGTCCTCCTCGGAGCCAAATTTTTAAAAATCCACAAGCCCTACGGCCAGCCGGGGTCGCCGCCTCCTGGGCGAAGCAGCGCCGCGCCGGAGCCGGCGATCGGGAGGCGCCAGGAGCCCGGAATCTCACATCCGCGCGGGCTCGGGAGTCCGGGCGGCCGCCGATCCGGCTCGGGGCGCAGGCCGGCACCGGGCGGTGCGCAGCGCGGCGGCGGGGCCGGGACTGCGACTCGGCGCGGCCCCACCTCCTGGGCGCCGGCGCCCGCCCGCCGCGCTCCCCGCGTCCCCGCTCTCGGCTGCCGCTCGCTCGCCGCCCGCCAGCCCGCGCTCCCCCGCGGTCTCCTCTCCCTCCGTCGGTGTGCGAGCGAGTCTCCCTCCCTCTAATGCAGGAAATGCGCAAAAGACGTCAGTGTGTGTGTGTGTGTGTGTGTGTGTGTGTGTGTGTGTGTGTGCACGCGCGCGCGCGCACGGCAGTGTTTGGGGAAATAGAAAGTTTTGCCGGTTGGGGGAGCAATACGGAAAAAGTGAGCCGAGGAGAGAACGGCGGAGAGCGGGCGAGGCTGCCCCGGTCGCGGCGGCGGGCGGGGAAGCCGGGCGGGGACCCCGCGCCGGACCCGGGGGAGCGGCGGCGCTGGGCTGGGTGCGCATGGCGCGGGCCGTGGATGGGTCTACCTTGGTCCCCACAGGGAGGCCCCGGGCTGCGCATCTCTCGGGAACCCTGCGGCCAACGCAGTCTTTAGAGCCCGGGATGGGGGAGTGGAGGGGCCCGAGTTGCCCCAGAGGCCCCGGGACCGTCCCCCTGCCCACCCCCACTCGGGCGGCGGCGGGCAGAAGCAGCCTGCGGAGTTGTGGCCCGTCCGTCCCTCAGTCCCGGGACGCTGTGATCCGCGGCGGCGGGGGAGGGGGAGGTTTTAAACTCGATTCTTTTCTCTTGCCTTTCTTTGGCGGGGCATTCTCCCCTTTGGGATCTGCCTTGGACTTCGCAGGCTGTGAGAACTTGTTGACAAGTGAAAGCTCGGTAGAGCCCCGGCTTGGTTTGTGGTCTGTTTATTTTTTTGCAAAGTGACTGTTCGTATTTACGCTGAACCTTATCGGTGCCCCTTGGTGGGACCTCGACTCCGACCAGCGCGCTGGCAGCCGCCGTCCGGGCTGCAGGGAAATGGGGCTCGCCCTCCGAGGGGCGAGCGGCTGCGTCCATGCTGATTTCCTCCGTAACCTTTAAACTCTCGCTGGAAGCCGCAGCCGCGGCTGGTCACGTGAGGCGAGCCCTGGGCTGCGGGGGAAGAACTTCCTCGGCGGGGACCGGGACGGGGCCGGCGGTCGACGAGGGACTGCCCCGCGCCGGGGACTGGGAACCTCGGAGGGCAGAGCCGGGAGCGCGGGGCCCCGTCGAAGACGGCGCGGGGAAGAGGTCGGCTGTGCAGCCGGTGAGCTGGGACTTGCGCAAGTGGGGAGAGAAAACCTCCGCCCTCGCCCGTCTGCCAAGGCAAGTCTGGGAATTTGTAGGTATTGTGGTAAGCTGAGTGTTCATCTGGCGGGTCTGGTTTGTGTAAACCAAAATTTAAAACGCGTCTCCCGATCACTTTTTCCTCAGTGGATAAAGGTTATCATTGCCTGCGGCTTAAAAGCTTAAAAAGGCTTACAGGCGAGGAAGGGGGCAGTCCCCTGGAAAAGCAGGATATCAAGTGCAGCAAACAGGGCCCCAAAATGATCAGAAAGGTCCCACGGCCATCTCCTAAGGACAGGCGGTTGCTCTGGAGCTTCCTAAGACAGTAATTTCTCGCAGCCTGCCCTGTTGAATGGGGCAGCTGGTTGAGATGGTGTTAAGAGTCGGTCTCCCGTACGGTCTAGGTAGCTCCCATGTAGAGAGCCAGGACTTCAGTGGTTGTCTTACCCAACTCCCCCAGCTGGAGGTACGATGTCTCAAAATATGTCTCTGACAAAGCACAAGAAGGGGCTTCTCATTGCTGTTTAATTTTTGTTTCTTTGATTATTACTTTTTTCCCTTTTGCTTCTTCCTTCCATCCTGCCATTCTCATGAAGCCCCTTTCTCCCCTCCCTGGGCATGTGATGGAAGGCAGTGGCAAATAGGGCTTGATCTTCTGAAAATGCATTTGGGAAGCAGAGCCAGAACCAAAGTGAGATGAGTGGGATACTTTTCAGAGGCCAAATGTAAAGGGTACAATAAACATAATCAAGATGAAGATTTTAATACAATTTTTAAAAAATAAAAATAAGTGTGAGATTCCAGAATGGACACAGTATCTTAAAACTATTTAAATAATATTAATTAAAATACTTTTAAATATTGCACTAATATATTTATATTACTGAGTTTATTGGCACCCCTTAAATTTTATACCTGAGCCGAGTGCTTCACTCACCTTACCCTAGTCCTGATCCTGTTGGGAAGTCTAGAAAGTCAAGGATTTCATGGAGTTAGGGATCTTTGACTAATTGGTGCTTCATACCTTCTCACTGCTTGCTTTGGGTGGGTCGTCTCACTTGCAAACAGAAATACATGGGCTTGGAAAACATTGACCTAAATCCCTCCTCTTCAGTATGTTAAATAGGAAATAAGTTTAGCATTAATGACACACTGAACTTGAACTTTTTGCATATCATATTCTCACTCTCCCATTCCCGGACAAGACCCTGAAAAAATATATATGTATCTATATGGTTTTGTTTGTTTATTTATTTATTTGAGACAAGGTCTCATTCTGTTGCCCAGGCTGGGAGTGCAGTGGCACAATCACAGCTCACTTTAATCTTGACCTCCAGGGCTCAAGCCATCCTCCCACCTCTCAGCCTCCCAAGTAGCTGGGACTATAGGTACATGCCACCACCCCAAGCTAATTTTTTTGTTGTTCCTTTCGTAGAGACAGGGTTTTGCCATGTTGCCTAGACTGGTCTCAAATTCCCGGGCTCAAGTGATCTGCCTGCTGCAGCCTCCCAAAGTGCTGGGATGACAGGCGTGAGCCACCATGCCCAGCCCCCAGATATATTAAATAGAGTTTGTTACCATCTCAGTGACTATCTTAAATAACCTACAAACTTCCAGCATCATTTCCTGGCATCCTGGGTGAAGTTATAGGAAGGCGGCCTCTGCCTCTCAGCTGACTGTTACTCTGGGTAAATTACCAGACTGCAATTCTCAGAGGCAACCAATGCCTGTCTCCTTTCCATTACAGCAACTCTTTCGGAGCAGTGGTAATAGAAGACTTTGTCAAACAAAATACGGGTTTTGTATTGGGTTAATGTTTACATAAAAAGGGAGAATGCTGGTGTCCTGCATGCAAACACTGCTAGTTTCCTGCCCTTATTCTCTCCTTATTTTTAAATAAACCTCTTGCCTTCCTGCTCTCAAACATGGCCAAATGAAAATACGTATTCCCCAGGGGTGTCATGGAGATGCCAGATGTGAGCTTGTCTAAGGGAAAACCTTTACATTTTTCTGGAGAGGCAGGTCTAAAACAACTCCCTGCTCCAGATTTCATCTGAAAAGAAAAGCCCAAAGAGGGGGCTTAGAAGGTAAAATTCCAATCAGAAATCATTCCTGGCTTCATCCTTCCCTCGGCCGCTGTCTCCAATCCCAAAGGGTAAGACAGTGGTTAGCATATACATTGAGTAAAATGTCCTTTGGGTTCTAACTATGGGCAAGTCATTTTGTAATCTTTGTGAGAAGGAAGAAAATGATAGAAGAATTCAACAAAGATGACCAAATGGACCCTTTCTCCTTTCAAAATTAAGGCTTATGAGGAAAGAATAGAACAGCCCAGGACAGTATGATCAGCATTGCAATAGATCTAAGGTTGGGAGTGGCACCAAAGAAGGATCACCCCTTTGCCTGGGGAGCTTGGAAAGGCATCAACCTGCAGAATCCTTTGAGCTGAATCTAGGCTTTCCAATAGGAGTTCTTCTAGCAGCAAAGAGGAAAGGAAAAGGCACTGGGTGCTAAGAGTATAAAGTGTACAGGTAGGAAAACCCCAGCTATTCAGGGAAGCAGCCAGGTGTGCCCTGCTTGTGGCAGGTGGTAACAGGAGATGAAGTAGGAACCTGATAGTGAAGGTCTCGTAGGGCCTGCAGATGGGTCTGAACCTTTTCCTGGAGAGACACAGAACATTCCAGCGGCCAAGCAGCATAACTAGAGTTAATGTTTTATAAAAGTGATTTTGTGATGGAAAAACATTTTTCTCTTCTGTAATTTTCCTCCAGAAGGCTCACCTCAAAACAGAGTATGAGAGAGAGAGAAGATCCAAGTCGAAAGATGATTTACGCTCTGTATAATCAACACTGAAACTGTCTGTGGATATTGTTTAGATCAGCTGGAGGAAGCAGGGAAGGGGGAGCCAGAACCTTAGACTAGCATGTTAATATTCATGTCCCTGTTGCTGTGCTGGTTGTTGCCATTTATAGAATGTTAATGGGTTTCTGCAAAGGTCTGCCTGGTCAGGGTGTATCGGACATTCCACACATGCTCTGCTGAACAGAATCCAACCACCTGGGCCACGGGATGGAACGCGCAGCAGTACAACGACACAGAAACCTTCCAGAGCTCTGCTGGCCCTGCCCCAGCCTAGCCCCCCCGACCCTGAGCCCCACTTCAAACTCTGCCCTGTGGTAGGCTTCTGTCTGGCCTGCCATGTTTTCTGATTTTGGCCCCATCTCTGCTCTGAACTCTGTTGCAGTGACTTAATAGTGAACTCTGTTACAAGTTTCACTTAATACCTACAGAGGTGGAGGGATCAGAGACAGCCTCATTGAGCATGATGGATGCAGGAGGAGATGGCCTGGTGCCCCTCTTCCTCAGGGCGTGTGACTATGAACCCTACTCACTAGGATGCCATATGGAGAACAGCATCACATTCATGGGTTGTATTTTGGGACTTTTTTTTTTTTTTTTTTGGAGACAGAGTCTCATTCTGTCACCCAGGCTGGAGCAGAGTGACACAGTCACAGTTCACTGCAGCCTTGACCTCTCGGACTCAAGCAGTTCTCTCACTTCAGCCTCCTGAGTGGCTGGGACTACAGGCATGTGCCACCACGCCCAGCTAAATTTTTGTTATTGCTTTTGTAGAGATGGGGTCTTGCTGTGTTGCCCAAGCTGGTCTTGAACTCCTGGGCTCCAGTGATCCTCCTGCATCAGCCTCCGAAAGTGATGGTATTACAAATGTGAGCCACCATGCCTGGCTTCTGTCTTGGACTTTTAAGGACATATGTCAATCCAAGGGTCTTTACTAAGTACCTGCTATATATAGGATACTAGGGCAGGTGCTGCAGGAAGGATAAATAAATATACGGATAATCCCTACTCTAGCTGGAGAGATGGGCAGATCAATTCAGTCAGTCCTTTATTTAACAGTAGTAAGATGTAATTTGGAGCACTGGGGAAACAAAAACTCACAACACACAGTGGCCCTTTATTAGTCAGGATTGGCTAGGTCATGCTGCTGTAACAAGCACTCCCCTTGAAAGAACAAAGCTTTCTTCTCATGCATGCTCTAAGTCCATGGCAGGTTGGCTGGGAGCTCTGCTTCACATCAGCGTCATTCTGACTCCTGGATCCAGGCTGGCTAAAAAGCCACCATCTGAAACATAGCTGGTCATGAGCAGAGAGCAAAAGAATGTCTGGAGAGTCTTACCCAGGCAATTAAATAGTCCGCCTGGAGGCTCATGCCTGTAATCCCAGCATTTTGGGAGGCCCTGGAAGGATGATCATTTGAGCCCAGGAGTTTGAGACCAGCCTGGGTAGAGAAACCTCATCTTTACAAAATTATATATATATTTTAAATAGCTGAGCCTGGTGGTGGGTGCCTGTAGTCCCTGCTACCTGGGAGGCTGAGGTGGGAGAATTGCTTGAGAAGGCTGCAGTGAGCCAAGACTGTGCCACTGCACTTCAGCCTAGGCAACAGAGCCAGACCCTGTCTCCAACCTGCCCCCTCCAAAAAAAAATCCATCTGGAAGTGCTAAACATCACTTCTGCTCACTAGTTGTTAGCTAGAACTAATCTCATGATCTCGCCTTCCCCAACCACAGGATCTGGGAAGTTCTACCATCTGTACCGGCAAGGAGCATGGGATGTTTGGTGAATAGCACTGAAGACTGCCATAGACACTATTCTCAAATGACGGGTGCAGAAAGGTAATTCGAGGTAGCAGACAATAAATGACAATCCACCTACTCAGAAAGCACTGTGGGAACTTAGGGTGGCGATCATCACAATAAGAGTCAGACTGCTTGACCATCCTCCCTCCCCTTTGCTCTGGGTCACTGCATACAGAAGACTCCAGATGACGTGGAGAATCCTGCCTAGTATCAGAACCAGCAGCCATCCAAGCTCCTTTCCCCTCGCCCTCATATGCTTCACACCTCATGGGACGTGCAGGTCCTTAAGGCCACTTCAGAACCAAGGCAGCACAAAGCAGGCATTTGGGCCCAACAGAACTGAGAAGACTTATTTGTTATACTCTGTGGGATTTGAGAGATCACCTGGTTTATATTCTTTTTTTCTTTTTTGGAGACAGAGTCTTGCTTTGTTACCCAGGCTGGAGTCTAGTGGCAAAAAATCTCGTCTCCAACCACCCAGATTCAAGCAATTCTCCTGCCTCAGCCTCCTAATCTCAGCTGAGATTACAGGCACGCACCACCACACCCAGCAACCTCCACTTCCTGGGTTCAAGTGATTCTCATGGCTCAAAGGCATGTGCCACCAAGCCTGGCTAATTTTTGTATTTTTAGTACAGACAGGGTTTCACCATATTGGCCAGATTGGTCTCAAACTCCTGACCTCAAGTGATCCACCTGCCTTGGCCTCGCAAAGTGCTGGGATTACAGGCACGAGACACTGCCCAGCCTATATTCTTTATTGTTATTAAGTGAAGAAACTGAGACCTGCAGAACTTAACTGACTTGCCAAAAAAAAAGGGTGGGGGAAACCCCAAAACACTAATTAGAGGTCTAGACCCAAATCTTATACCTTAAACATTGACAGTTCTTTCTACATTGCCATGCTGGAACTGGTGCAGCACCATTTAACGATACTAATGTCAATTACATTTTAATTCCTTGCAAATTTTATTAAAATTCCATTTTTATAAACTCAAAGTCTAGATTTGTTTTAACTTATTGGCTCCAAATTAAACGAGCTTCAGCACAGTGCATTATAATAATTCTTTCAATAATCTATACTATAATAATTCTCAAGGGAACTATGATATTGATAGAATTCTCCCTTAAGTTGTTTGGTAATAAGAGTCTTTAAAACAAAAAGACTGAAAGACTTATTTTTCTTCAGCCTCTGTTTTTGCCTCTCTTCTCCCAACACCAATGGAAGTGGGGAGGTTTTCGGCGCGTGCTTTGACTTACCTGTAACCAAGTGTAACCGCTGCCTCCCGGGCTGCCCCGTGGCTGTTTTACCAATTAGCCGAATGACTGATCTGACTGTTCAGACTAGGTTATGTATCTAGCACATTCTGGGTATTTGGTGCTCCATTTCTACTTCTGGTTTACCTTTCAGGATCCACAAGCTGGGGCTAACGCGCAAGGAATATTGCCTTTTGCCACTGGGAAGCATTTAGGTGTAACAGAATGTATGACCAGAACTGCTTCAATCCACGGGTGCTGCTGCGACACTCGTGCCGGGGGCGGCGACTCTGCCCGGCTTTACCGCGCACCTCCGCCAGGCGCCGGCCCGTCCCTTAGCTGAAGCTGTCACTGCTCGCTGAACTCTCCTGCCGCTTCACCCCCACGTCTCCGTGCAGTGCCTGCCTCTCCCCAGCACAGTGCAGTATAGCTGTTCGGGACCCGCCTTGAACCTGCCGCTTCCCTAAGTGTTTCCATTTGGAGACCCGAAACCGGTCTTGCTACTCCTCGCAGCTGGTCCTCCTCGTGGCATGGTAAAGGCAACTTCGTGCTCTACACACGAAATCTGAAACACGAGCGTCAAGTCGTCCTCTTGCGGGTCTCTCCCTTCCCTGCCCACATGAGTGCCTTGAGGATGGGTGGTTCTCTCCACAACTCACACCCCGAGCCCGCAGTGACGAAGCCGCCGGGCGCTCGCTCTGCTGCTGGGGCGCGCCGCTAGGCCCCGGGCCGCGAGCCGACAGCGCCCTCTGGTGGACTCGGGCGCGCTCGGCCCAGTGGCTCCCGAGGCTCTCGCCGCCGCCTCTGTCTCCGCTCCCCGCCGTGCGGGGTTCAGCCTCGGACCGAGCCTGGGGGAAGCCACCCTCCCACGTCCTGCCCTGTCTTGTTTCTCTGTCGTCGGCTACCCGGTCCCTCAGGTCGCCCCAACCCCAGCCGGCTCCGGATGGAAAGGCGAAGAGAGCCTTGGGTCTAAAAAGGGGTCCGGCGCGTGCGCCTGCCATCCCGGCTTAGCGGGAGACGAAGGTCGAGGGGTGGGGGACAGGCGGCAGCCCCTCTCTGCTCCCCAAGAGACTTCAAGGCTGAGGTTGGAAGGGGCTGCCGTTAGGCCCGGAGCCAGGAGGACAGAAAGCAACTCGTGGAGGGAGGGAGGGAGTGCGAGGGGAGCCCCAGTCCCAGGCGAATGCCTAAGGCCTCGGTGCAGAAAAGGGCGGGGAGGGGGAGGGGAGGAAGGGGACAGGCGCGGAGGGGGCTGCGCAAGAGGCCATTTGGCGAAGGGGCAGAGGGCAGCAGGGTGGAAAGGCGGCCCCTGGTCCACTCTAATTCAAGCTGTGTGACTTAGGTGACCTGCGCTCTGGAAGCTTCCCTGGCTCTTAGGTGGAGATAGGAAGAGGCCATGCCTGCTCTGTGGATGAATGGACTAATACCCTTTCACAGCCTATGCAAGTGTCCTGCACACGGTACGTGGTCGCTAGGACAACAGGGAGCTAGGGGGATAAGCCAAGAGGAAGACCACACGGCGCGGGACCGTGCCGTTGTCCCCATGGCCCTCACAGGCGGGGACAAATGCAGTCACTAGCTGTATGCCAAAACTGTGCCCCCAACTCTTTCTTTCAAAGCAACTTGGCTTCTCAGAGTGAAGAATTCTGTTCTTATCGCTGCATTAGAGCAACAGGTCATCTATTTGACAGTTAAATCCAAGCTGGGTTCAGGAAAAACGGAGATAAAGGGTTTGGGGTCTGGGTTTTGAGGAAGCTAGCACTTGAAGGTAAAGGTATTCTAAGGGCCTCCAGACAGACCGCAGAGACCACCCCTGCATTTTTCTAAATCCGAGGCGAAGGTTGTGGGAAGGGGCCAGGCATCCCTGCAGGCATCACCTCCAGGATGGGAGGGGCTGGCATGGGAGCAGGTCGGGCCTGCGCAGAGGTTGCTGCTCTTCATCCCAGCACATAGCTGGGCTTCCTTTTCTGAAAGTCACAGAAGCCATCAGCTGCGTTTTCCCCTAAACCTGACCACGGCTTAGGAAGGAAGAAAGAACGTCATTTCTCCATCCCACCAGGTATCATGGAAGCAGGTCGCTGGGCTCTGGCCTCCGCCTGTCTCCTGGCTGCACCACCCAGCCCTGCTTCCCGGGGGCTCTGCTCTGTGGATCACCCCTCACTTCTCTTCTCCACCCTCATTCCCTCTACCAGTTATTTTCCTCCAGTAAGCCTCAGCCCTTTTAGAAAAATTAGTAAGCCTTCCTCACCTCACACTTCTGCCCAGCTTCCACTCAACCCTCTTGTCTCCATCCTTTCTTGTGTTATGTGTTTTCAGTCTCCATTTTCTTCCTACCCACTCCCTCCTCAGCCCACATCCCTGGGCTCACTGAAACGTCTCTCATTTCCAGGCTGCCAAAATTCATCTGTGTGGTCTCTACCACTTCCTTTGCAGCAAATGATGCTGTCTCCCCTCTCACCTTGAAATGCTCCCTTCTCTTAGTTCAAGGACATCTGAGCTCTCCAAGTTTTCTTCCTACTTGCTTGGTGTTCCCTTGTCAGTTTCCTTGGTGTTTCCTCTCCTCTTCCCTTGCCCATCTTTTAAATGCATCATTATGTTACAGTTACACTGCAGAATTACTTATGTTATATTTACATAGGACAGGAGCCATGCCTGGCTCTGGAGCTCCAGGTGTGCTCCTGGTGGGGGCTAGAACCCCAGGCTTTGGCCCAGGGGGCCTCGGGCTGCTGTGGTGGGCCTTCACAGGGCGGTCCCAAGCTTCGGGTGAAGCAGCAGGCTAAGGGGAGAGGCCGAGGAGAGAGTCAGGGGGTGCTAGGGAGACAGGGAGGCTCAGAGGCTGAATGTGGCAAGGGTTGGGAGGGGACTGGGAGCCGAAAGCCGAAAGCCGCTGGCAGTTGCGTTACATATAACATAACTAGTGTTATAATGTAACTATAACATAACTAATGCTACGTTATATATATAATGTAACGAATACATAACATGTGTAAATATAACTATAGTTAACTGTTATATTTACACATGTTATGTATTAGTTATGTTATAGTCACACTGTTAAGACAATAACATAAAAGTTATCTTGATGAATCATCAGGCGAGTGACCATAAGGTGCTGTGACTTTGTTTTTTTGAAGGAAGGAAAGATAGATCACTGAGGCCTAAAGTGGTAAGGAAAGTCCCTGTGGAAGAAGAGAGGTGGAAAATGAGCATGGACAAGGTGCTAGAAGTGCAGAGGTAGAGAAAAAAATGGACATTACTGGTGGAGAAACTTCTTCCTAAATACACAGAGGGGTCAACATAAGATTTAATTCAATGACTATTAAGCATCTCTTTGGGGCCAGCACTTTGCTAGGCATGGCAAAAAAAAAAAATGGAAAGAAAGATGTGAGCCCCTTGTTTAATTTTTAGTTACTAGTCCCATAAAATGATTAAATAGCAATATAAGGTAGCATTTGGTAGAGCTGAAGACGGTAGAAAGAGGCAGAGATCACATGGGCTTCCTGAAAATGACAAAACCCAGCCCGTGATCTGTATGAATTAGGGTAGGCTAACTGCTCTAACACATAGATCCCCAAATGTATAAAAGCTCAAACACTATAGTCATTTCTTCACTTTCATGTAAGAGTGTTGGGTACATCAATGGACCAAAGGGGTGGCTCTGTCCTCAGGCTTTCACAGTCACCCTGAAGGTTGTCACCACTAGAGCCATCCAGAAAGAGAACAGATTGCTGGGGAGCAAGTCTGGTGGGGAATTGTATGGGCCAGGTCACTCACATCCCATTGGCTAGGACTTAGTCACATGGTCACATCTAATTCCAGGGAGGCTGGGAAGCATGGCCCTTCAGTGTGCCCAGGAAGAAGAGAGCCTGGCTTTTTGATGAGCAGTGAGCAACGTCACCCACTAGGTCCTTCCATCCTTTGCTGGAGATTAGGATGATGTGTTTGGGTTAACCCTCAGTGCAGATTTGAACACCTCCCCATTTTCGTTTCCCTTTCCCCATCTTCTTTCTTATAAAAAAGACTGTAAGGACTCTGTGGAGCAAGTGAAAGAGACAGGTGCAGGTGTGGGCCAAGATAAGGATGATGAAGTGTGATGAAGAGGAGGCCATGCACTGAGCTAAGTGTGTCTAGAGAGGACATTCTCTTCCAGCTCCTCTCCCTCTGCCCATTAAAATGCCAAGTTGCCCTCATCTCTGGTGTGAGTTGTGGCATGGTGGGAGCCATCCCCTCCTGTTTCCTGGGCGGGAGGAGGTCCATTCTCAACCCACAGATGAAACGTGGTCAAGGTCCTCCATGCGGGTGACTTAGCATTGCTGCAGAGCGGCGAAGGCTGATGCATGAGTCACCCAGTGCAGGCTTCAGATGTAATAATGGTCAGTACTTTGAACTTTTTAGGGAGCTTTTATATCTGTCCTTCCTTTATTCCTCTCTTCTCAACCACAGTGCAGGGCAAGTATTATTCCCATTTTACAGATTAGGCTATTATAACTCAGAGAAAGTAGAAGACTCAAGGGCATCAGATCCCAGAGGAGAGTCTGGTTCTCCAGACCCCTGGACAAGGCTTCCCTCCCATGACCAACCTTTCCCACTTTATCTGTGAAATGAGCTGGTAAGTGTGTTTTATAATTCCCTGGAATCTGAGTCTCCAAGGAAGCCTCCACGCCCCGCCCGGCAAAGGCTGCCGCTCCAGCTGGCGGGCTGCACAGAGATCCAGGCTCCGACATCGGGGCCTCCTGTGCACTCCCAGCCACTGACCTGGCCTTGGGGCTGCGGAGGTAAAGAGGAGAGTACACTGGCATCAGGATTCAACAGGCAAGGCACTGTGCTGCACACAGAGAAACAAAGCCCACATGCCCCAAAGGGGGCTTACGGCCACTCAGACACCCTGCTGGATGCTTTCTGAGGGGCACAAACTTTACCCCACCCCTGGGTTAGGGTAGATGTCCCTCGAGCTTTTACCTCACTAGAATTTCCTGTTTACAGTCTTTTCCCAATGGCTGTCTCCCTCCGCCCCCGCCCCCCCCCCCGAGATCTTGCAGGATTGTTACACAGGTATACACATGCCATGGTGGTTTGCTGCCTCCATCCCTCCATCCCCCGTCACCTACATTAGGTATTTCTCCCAATGTTATCCCCACCCCCTGCTAACCCTCCCCAGCCTCCCCTTAACAGACCCCAGCGTGTAATATTCCCCTTCCTGAGTCCATGTTTTCTCATTGTTCAACACCCACCTCTGAGTGAGAACATGCAGTGTTTGGTTTTCTGTTCTTGTGTCAGTTTCCTGAGAATAATGGTTCCCAGATTCATCCATGTCCCTGCAAAGGACATGAAGTCATCCATGTTTTGGCTGCATAGTATTCCATGGTGTATATGTGCCACATTTTCCTTGTCCAGTCTGTCATCGATGGGCATTTGAGGTGGTTCCAGGTCTTTGCTATTGTAAACAGTGCTGCAATGAACATACGTGTGCATGTGTCTTTATAATAGAATGATTTATAATCCTTTGGGTATATACCCGGTAATGGGATTTCTGGGCCAAATGGAATTTCTATTTCTAGATCCTTGAGGAATCACCACACTGTCTTCCACAGTGGTTAAACTAATTTACACTCCCACCAACAGTGTAAAAGTGTTCCTATTTCTCCACGTCCTCTCTAGCATCTGTTGTCTCCCGATTTTTTAATGATGGTCATTCTAACTGGCGTGAGATGGTATCTCAATGTGGTTTTGATTTGCATTTCTCTAATGACCAGTGATGATGAGCATTTTTTCATATGTTTGTTGGCTGCATAAATGTCTTCTTTTGAAAAGTATCTGTTCATATCCTTTGCCTATTTCTTGATGGGGTTGTTTGTTTTTTCTTGTAAATTTGTTTTCATTCTTGGTAGATTCTGGATATTAGCCCTTTGTCAGATGGGTAGCTTGCAAAAATTTTTTCCCATTCTGTTGGTTGCTGGTTCACTCTAATGATTGTTTCTTTTGGTGTCCAGAAGCTCTTAAGTTTAATTAGATCCCATTTGTCATTTTGGCTTTTGTTGCCATTTTTTTGGGTGTTTCAGCAATTTTTGAGAGATTTCATCACCACCAGGCCTGCCTTACAAGAGCTCCTGAAGGAAGCACTGAACATGGAAAGGTGCCAGTACCAGCCACTGCAAAAACGTACCAAATGGTAAAGAGCATTGACACAATGAAGAAACTGCATCAACTAATGGGCAAAACAACCAGCTAGCATCAAAATGGCAGGATCAAATTTACACATAACAATATTAACCTTAAATGTAAATGGGCTAAATGCCCCAATCAAAAGACACAGACTGGTAAATTGGATAAAAAGTCAAGACCCATCAGTGTGCTGTATTCAGGAGACACATCTCATGTGCAAAGACATACATAGACTCAAAATAAAGGGATGGAAGAAGATCTATCAAGCAAATGGAGAGCAAAAAAAAGCAAGGTTGCAATCCTAATCTCTGATAAAACAGACTTTAAACCAACAAAGATCAAAAGAGACAAAGAAGGGCACTACATAATGGTAAAAGGATCAATGCAACAAGAAAAGCGAACTATCCTAAATATATATGCACACAAAACAGGAGCACCCAGAAACATAAAGCAAGTTCTTAATGATCTACAAACAGACTTAGATTCCCACACAATAATAGTGGGAGACTTTAACACTCCACTGTCAATATTAGACAGATCAATGAGATAGAAAATCAACAAGGATATCTAGGACTTGAACCCAGATCTGGACCAAGCAGACCTAATAGACACCTACACAACTCTCCACCCCAAATCCACAGGTTGGTCTTCTTGGAGCATTAGAACCAAGCATGGGAGCTTCTCTAGGGCCTGAGATGTCCCAGGAAGCTTGGAGAAAAGGTGACAGCCCTGCCGTGGAAAGGGTCCTGTTAACCTCTAGGGTGTGGCAGCTCAAGGCTCTGCACTTTGGGACAGTCCCAGGTGTCTCATGATCTAGGAAAAGAAGGAGAAAAGATGCTGTCCTCACTCCCTGAAAACCACGCCAGTTCCTCTTCCTTGCCTACGTCCTGCCTCTGTTACTCCCTCTGCCAGGACTCCCTGGCCCATCCTGTGGGCCTCACCTTAGAAGGGATTTGTTCTAAGTGACTCTCCTGATCTCCCATCAGCCCTCAGTACATTTATTGTCATCACTGTTCTACTTGCTTGTTTCCCAAAAAGCAGAATTACAGTGGTGCTAATAAGGCTTAAGCTTTAGGGCCCCTCATTTGCTGTGCTCCCTCCAAGTCCCAGCTTCTAGTTTTGTGTTCCTTTTCCTAAAGAGAGCTCTCCAAATTGTTTAGGCTTGAGGTCCCATGAAACCCAGGTTCACTCATGTCCTTTCCCACTACTGTGCAAGCTTCCTGAATCAGGGACTGTGCGTCGGATTCCATGGGGTATTTCTAGGGTCTAGAGGTCTTGCTAGGCTTCAATAACATTTGTTAAAAGATAAAGGAAGAAATAATTATTAGCTAGTGCTTAGCTGCCCTGTGGTTCTCATGAAGGCTTCCCAGCACTGTCACTTGGCCAATGCAGATGGCTCGTATAGGGTGCCTGTCCCTACAGCACAGGGTAGTGTGTAGGAGGAATCCAGCTCAGAAGCTCTAGGATCTCAGGAAAATTACCTGCCTCTCAATGGGCCTCAGTTTATTCAAATGCAATAGGGGGTTGTAACCAATAATTACCAGTAAATACAGTATCTGGCACAACTGCTTCTCAGGAAATAACAGTTTCCATTACATACACTGTCCCTATGGAACATTTCATTCTTAATTCTTTTAGGTCTAGGACTGACAGTTTCCCATTCCCCACAATGTGGTTCCTGAATAATGGGGTTTTGGTGTGAAGAGTCAGGGCACATAAAGGGATTTGCCCTATGCCCAGCGTCCCACTAAGTTTGGCTTCAGGACCAGATCTGGGTATCCCCCTATACACTGCTCCTTCCTACAGTGAGATATACAACTGCATGGAGAGATTCAAAGAACTTGAAAGATAATATAAATGAAATATAGGGAAACAATGTGGCTCAGTGACTGCCCTTTTGCAGCCATGGTTTTCCAGCCATTTAACCCACTGGAACCCTAAGGTATGTATCTCTCAGGGCAGTAAAGGAGTAGTTATTTATCTTTGTTTCCACAGAAAAGAAAGGGAGACCAAAATGACCTTAAGCCACATGCCTGAGGTGCCAGGTTTGGCAAGTGGCAGACCCAGAACCGCACAGCCTAGGTCCATGTTCTTATCACCCTGGATGCAGCCCTTGTCGCCTGTGCTTCAGTGCAGGATTGACGTAAACATTGCTCAAATCCTGCCCCGATTCACTCATCCCGTGAGAACCAGCATGCACATGCCAGATCTGACCCTGCGTGTCATTGTGGTTTTCTCTACCAAGAACTGAGAAGTGGTCAATGTTTCTCTTGCTTTTTTTTTTTTTTCTGGTGACATCCACATATTCATATTTGCAGGTTCCAGAGCGTGAAAATTCAACAGCAAAGTGGGTAAGATGTGCAGAAGGAGGGCAGAGTGTGAGAAGCATTTTACAACTTATTACAAGTTTTGCTATTCATTTCTTTTTTTTTTTTTTTTTTTTATAAAAGAGAAAAAAGGAAGAAAGAGAAAGAGGGAGAGAGAACGAGAATCTTGCTCTATTGCTCAGGATTTCATTTAAATCTGTGAAATGCTTATGCAGACTAAAGTGATTTCCTATTATGTGATCACTTTTAGAATAGGTATGATATAATATTGAAAAAAATATATGTTTTGTGGATATGGAGTGGTAGGTTCTGTAAATATTGATTAAGTTTGCTTGTTCCAGGTTTGAGTTCAAATCTGATTTTTTTTTTCTTTCCTTTCCATTAGTTTGGTAGATCTACCTCCATCCCTTTATGTTAAGTCTTTGTGTATCCTTGCCTATAAGAAAGGTCTGAATACAGCCTACCAATGGGTTTTAACTTTTTATTCAGTTTGTCTAAGTGTACGTTTTGATTGGGGCATTTAATCCCTTTAAGTTTAGGCTTAATATTGATATATGTGAATTTAATACTGTTATTTAAGTCTGACTAGCTGTTTGCCCGTTAGTTGATGTAAATTCTTCATTGTTGTAATGTTCTTTACTTTTTGATAAGTTTTTAGGA
>PVKP010022837.1:0-37122 GCA_004027715.1 Plecturocebus donacophilus | reverse complement strand
CCCTTCTCCCCCTCTTCCCTTCTCCCCTTCTCCTCCCTCATTGGCCCCTCCACTTTTGTTTCTGGATTGTGAGTGAATCAAAATAGAGAACAGAAGCACAGTTTTTATTAAAGAGACATTAGCTTAATGCTAATGTCGCTCTCATCTTTTTCTTAAGTTATTCTACTTATATGATGCTTGATCAGTTTTGACAAGTAAAAAGTTTCTTCCCCCTTGTAAATAAACGTTAAGCAAAGCAACTACTTTACATGCCACCTTATCATTAGACTAAATGAGCTGTAGAAAAATCCGTCTGCTGTTGTGTACTTTTCTTGGTTAGAGTGACAAAGCTCAAGTACTTACATGAAGTTCCGCCCCCACCATACAAAGTTTCCGAAATGGAAAAGGGGCTGGAAGATGGGAAGAGAGTCTGGTTAAAGTTTCAGTTAGACAGGAGGAATAAGTTTTGGAGAGCTATCATACAGCATGGTGACTATAATTTATAATAATGTATAGTATACTTGAAAATTGCTGAGAAAGTAGAGCTTAAATGTTGTCACCACAAAAAGATAAGTATGGGAGGTAATAATGAGGTAATAGCTTGATTTAGTCATTACACATGTATACGTGTGTCAAAACATACTATATACCACAAATATATACAATTTGTCATTAGCCAATTTAAAAAGAACTTTCTGGGCATATTAACCAGTAGTTAGCTGAAGCTCATAAGAAATTTTTTCCTTCCTTTTTCTCTTTTTTCTTGCTGATTGTCTTAAAAATACGTTGTTACTGTAGGTTCATCACACAGTGGTTTTAAATAATAAAAAATCAGAAACCACCTAAATGGCCATTACTAGAAGATTGATTAAATTTCAATGCATACATACAGTACGCTCTTATACAGCTATTAATGATGATATAAAAGCATATTTGCTGAAATGAGAGATATCAGTGATACATTATGGAATGGGGAAAAAAGCAAAAAGGTGAATAACTTGAAAAGTATAATTTGGATTTTTGAGGTGATACACATAAACACTTGTAAATACCTGGATCTACCTGCAGGGTATTATGTAATGAGATCTTGGCAGATTTTTACTTTCTGCTTTGTGTTCATATTTAATTTGAATTTCTTTTTCCAAGAAAATGAATTTCATGAGAAGTAAAACAAAGTTAATAATCCAGATGTTCTGGGAAATTCTGAAACAGTCATAAATATAGACTTAAAATGGGGCTTCCCTGTAGCAGTTGGAGCTCTGTTTCATTAAAAGAGAAAGGCCTCATGCTCGCTGAGGTGGTCTTCCTGTGTGTGTCTCTAAGAAGCTCTTGCTCTGGGGTAAAATAAATGCCTACGAGTGGTTATTCCAATGAGGAAGTATTAGGCAGTCCTTTCCCCAGTAAACTTTCCTGCTTTTCTCTGTGACAGTATTTCTGTCTTACTGAGTTTTAATGATGTCCTCAGTGCCATATGTAAGTTGTATGTTGTTTGTGCCTTTTTAATGCCTTTTACGCTACACCTGACTATAAGAGAATTATCTTTCCACCTAAAGTAGCTATTGACTTGGCATTTCATTTCTCTTACCCTTTCTTAGAACATCTAATGAAATTGTCCATGGAAGAACTTGTAGAATTTCTTCAGGAGACCTTGGCAAAGGATTTTTTCTTTGAAGATGATTTTGTTATAGAGCAACTTCAGATTTCTATGGCAGAACTAAAGCGGGCAAAGTTAGACCTTCCAGAACCTGGTAAGAATTACCCCAACACTTTATATCTACATTGTAATTCAAATTGGAAGACACGGCACAATTAACATGGGCTGTTTCTTGCCCAAAGCGTAAGCATTATACTTGTGATGACATAACGTAGATCAACGCCTTACCAGCTCAGCTGCTTCGGTTTTTTTTCCTTATTTTAGTGAAAGGCAAGTAAACATATTAATTTAATCTGCCTCTCCTAATAGATGACTGTACTATTCCTACTTAAATTTAGAAAGCAAATGCTATTCAACAGAAGTAGCCATAGTGCTTTAAACTAGCATAACAATAAGCTTTTTTTTTTTTTTTTTTTGCTTCCTTCATCTCATTTTGTGAAACCATATACAATAGTAGAGCAAAGTAAAAGCCCCATCTTACAGATGAGGAAATGGATACTTAAGTGCTTAATTTGAAGCCATGGATCCACCAGATAGTATTACTGAGACTGGAGGCCAGTTTTTCTGACTACTAACCCAGGGCTCTTTGTAGTATGCTGCAGTATAGATAATATATTTTATTCACTTATTTTAAGACATTTTTCAGCACTGACTATTAGGTTTTCTGCTAGGTGCTTTGCTGGGGATTTCAGAGCTGAAGAGAAAGATGAGAACAAGCTCTCAGGGTGTGCATAGGAGAGCCAGAATTTACGAAAATGCTAACAGAGGGTGAATGGGGCATTACTAGAGCTAGCTGCAGGATAAGTGGGAGGGGGCAGGGGAAGGGAGTGGAGGAAGGGAGGGAAGAAAATAAAAATGTTGAAATATCACAGGAGGAATAACTTTCAGGTTTGAACTAGATAGTACTTGACAGTGTACGTACGTCCTGAGAAAAAGTTACTTTTGCCTTTCTTACCTTTGTTGCAGTGGATGGGTGTTGTAAGAGGCTAGGGAAGTGGAAAGCCATAGGTGAGAGATGCAAATTAAAGAAAGTCAGTTAGGTATGCCCTCAGGTAGAGGTGAATTTGGCTGCTCCCAATCTGTGTGTGATGTTGGCTGTGTCTATACAGAAGGACAAGCAGTACTTTCATGGAAAATATGGTTTTCCCTTTGGTAAAAACCAAGGTGTTCTGCTTGTGTTTACTTAATTGAGAGGGCTCGAATCTCCACTGCTCTAAGGTTCGCTCAGGGGCATCCAGATTCTTGGGAAGCAACCCTCGCAGCAATAATGAGCTGTGGCATAGGCCTTGTTTAGCCGTCGCCGTTGCTAAATGAGGTCCCCCTGGCTGTTCAGTTTAATGATGTCCATTTTCTCTCATTTATTTTTATTTATTTATTTGATTTATTATTTTCTACTATCATTTATTTTTAAATATCTTGCCTCCTTTTAAAAAGAGTTCAAGGCAAGTTTTAGTAAAAAAAATATATAGAGAGAGGAAAAAATATAGAACTATTTAAATATCAGATAAAAATTCAAAACCTGTGTCATGGATTGCAATGGTAGTGACTTAGCATCTAAGTAGCAGCTAATATTTATTGGATATTTACTGTGTGCCACATACCACAAGTGCTCTCTCATTTAATTTTGAAAAATAACTCAAAAAAAATGATCATCTACATTGTGTAGATAGGGAAACGTAGTAGTAGTAGTAGTCTTTAAGATCGTTTGACTAGAAAATGAGAATGGGGCAGGGGTGGAAAGGGGAGGGATAAATAGCAGAACCATGCTCCGATCGTACTGGTGGTAAGGTAGAATGGATGACGCATCTCTGTATTTTCTAGCATGACCATCTGCCTTTCATCGCCTGCCTGTCATTCTCTTTGAATTGTTGTGAACTGTATATGGAACACTAAGATAATTAAATGGACATCATACCAAGAAATTTCAATGTGACATCTATGCTTTTAAAAACATACATGAACATGCTGCTTCCCTGTGACTCCTTACATACTGTGGCAGTGTGAACTCCCACCAGTCACATATGATGATGCCTGTTTTCCTAGGCCCATAAGAAAACATGGTGCTGTTAAACGGTAAAATCTTTACGGATTGGATAGAGTTTTCCATTTTTGTTCTGATTGGTAGTTCTTTGAGTATCTTTCTTAGATATTTTTGGGGCATCTTTCTTTCTTTTTCTGTGAACTTGTGCATTCATCTGTTGCTCATTTTTCTATTGGTCTGTTCATACAGGTTCTTGTTAAGGAGACTGACCAGTTTATTATGTATCGCAGACATCTTCCATACAGCTTTCCCTGTGGCTTCTTACTTTTGTGCCTTATGTAAAGAATTTTCCACATGCTGGATGAAGTGTTTATTCTTAATTACCCATATTTCTCTTCTAACATTTGTATTTTTTTAATGTTTATGGGTAACAACTTCATTGATATATAATTGAGTATGATTAAATCTTTAGCTCATCTAGAATTTACTTTTTGTTACGGAATAAGAACTCAGCTCTGCTTATTTTCCAAACCATTAGTCATGTAGATTAGTAGCATTTATTAAATTACATTTTGACATTGTATTCTGTTCCATTACTCTCTGCTTTTCCAGTTACACTTTTAAAATATGAGACAGGGTCTCACTCTGTTGTGCAGACTGGAGTATAGTGGCTCGATCACTGTTTACTGCAGCCTCGACCTCCCTCGTTCAAGTGATCCTCCCACTGCAGTCTCCCCAGGTAGCTGGGACTACAGGCACATGCCACCACTCCTGGGTAATTTTTGTATTTTTTGTAGAGGGAGAGTTTTACCATGTTCCCCAAGCTGGTCTCAAACTCCCAGACTCAAGTAGTCTGCCCACCTCAGCCTCCCAAAGTGCGAGAATCACAGGAGCATCTGGCCTCCAGTTACACTTCCAATATCTATTAGGGCAAATGTCCCCTCATTACTTTTTGTTATTTTGTCAAGTTACAAAAAATAATCCACTAATATTTTAGTGGTATTCAGATACAGTATTTTATTTGTATTGTGATTGTACTGAAATTAAGGATTTTTGAGAGAAAAATTGTTGTTTAAAAAATTATGTTTTTCTAAGTAAAAGCTTTTATTTTACAGTTGTTTATGTTTGTTTTCTTCATGTGACTGTTAGGCATTTCTGATCTCACATTCCACTCCCCACTTGGGTACCATTTGAAACGTGGCTGTCAGCAGGTGGTCACTGGACAACCCCAGGTGTGCTGCAGACCTGCTTTTTCCCCACAGCCTCAGGCGCTGGAGCTCCACGGAGGAGATGCAGACAGAGTGAAGGCAGGAGTGGCAGAGTTGTATCTTGTTTATTGCTATTGCAAGTTGAAGCTTTTTTTCCATTTCTTTCTAACTTGTTAGGAAAACTCTCAATATTCTTTTAATTTTATTTTTGTAGCCAATATATTTGATCAATTATCTTAGATTTTCTAAGATTTAAGATATACAATCTAATCTTTAACAAATAATAGCAGGTCTTCCTCTTTTCAGTATTCATGTTTCCTATTTTTTTTAAGAAAATAGCTAGAAGGTATTCAGCTATTATTGTTTTAAGTTTTCTTGAAAAAATCAAAGTGCATGTTCAGTTTTTTTTGAATGCCTTTTGAACACAAATGAGTTAATCATTTTTTTTCCCCTTTAAGACTTTGTCACATGAATAATTTTGTTAATATATTTCCTAGTGGTGAGCCATCATTGCAATTCTTGGGTAAACTTCACTTGGTTGTTATAAATTATTCCTTTATAGTACTGCTGATTTATACTCTCTAATATTTTACTTAGCATTTAAAATGGTTATTCCTGAGATTTCACTGCAGTTAACCGAAGTATCTGTGTGTTCTCGGGTTATATTGGCTTCATAATTTGGAGACTTTACTTCTTTCTCTGTTCTGGAACTTTTACAAAGTATTAAAATTATTTCTTAACAGCTGAAAAATATATTTCTGAAACTGTTTCCATCTAATATAATTGTTTTGTGAGATAATGTTTTGATTGTTTTATCTCATAAGGTCAATGTGGGTCATTTTGGTCATTTATATTTTCCTAGAAAGCTGTTCATTTCTAGTTTCTTAATATATTTTTGTAAGGTTTTACAAAGTAATCTCTTATGGTTCTTCTATCTTTATATCTGTAACTATCCTACATTTTCATTTCTCACTTTCTTTGTACTTTTCTCCCGCTCCTTGATAAAATTACCCGGAAATTTAGTCTTCATTAATTGGCATGTATCAAAAATCATCTCCTGAATTAGTTAATTCTGATTTTCTTAGTTTCTTTTTTTTCTTTTTTTCCCCATAAAATCAAATGTTTGGCGAGGTGTGGTGGCTCATGTCTGTCATCCCAGCACTTTGGTTACTTCCTTACTGCCAATTTAGCTAGATTTATAGTTTATGACCCAGATAGAAGAATCAAAAAAGATTTTTCTCAGAATAATTGACAGAGCCATTTTAGTCTTGGTAAATGGGCAGAGCCTTCAGGGTACTTGAATGCTTCTGGGAGAACATTCACACTCCTTAGTGTGACACATAGCACTTTCTCTGCTGTCTGCTTCTTCTAGACTTCACATCCCACCTCCCCAGCCACTTTTGAGTCACATAACAGTAATGATAACAGCGAACTTTGAGTCTTCTGTGATGGACTTTTTGCTAAATGCTTTGCATTCACATATTAACTTACTTTTTTCCAGAAGCCCTTTACAGTAGGCACTTGTTGATGCAAGTTTTTTTTTTTTTTAAATCATTAACTTAAGGACAAATTTTCCACACACAGGATTATTCGGATTTTAAAAATTAATACTCAAGTTACACATTAAGAAACGTACATATTTCTTCTTCACATTTAATTCAGTTTACAAAAATTAATATAGTATTTTTAAATCTGGCAAATGTTAACATTCTTGTCTAATGTAACTTTAGTGAATGTTTGATTTCACTTATAAAGTCCTACAATCGTTTTTGATTGCCTTTAAAATTATAATATATCCAGTTTCCTTTAAATGTATCAAATTTCAACCTAAAAATAAAATGTTCCCTTGTTCTAAAAAACTTACAAATTTAATTCAGCCTTAAGAATATGCCAAACCTTAAGTCTCTTAGTTGTTTCAATACTGTTTATAAGTTTAAAATCAAAAGTTCAAATCAGTGACTCATTTGCATATTTTAAATTGGCATGAGAAAGCCAACTTGGCCAAATTCTCTGAAATATAAGTATGTAAAACATAAAATTCTAAATACAGATTCCTTAATGCAAAAAAAAAAATACAGAATTAATCACGTTTGATTCTCTTAAACTTTGCCATTTATTTCTAGATCTTCAAGAAGTAAGACTTTTTTTTCCAGGTAAATTTGGGGTGTACTTTCTCAGCTGAAGCATGAGCTGGAACTCCAAGTGAGTTCCATCAGGCCGCCCTGCCTTGGTTATCCTGAGGGTGGTGCCTGCGAGAGGGCTTGCCACACGTCCGGACTCCTTAGGCCCTGGCCACACCACCAAACTGGCACTCCGCCTCCGCCACCTCCTCCTCCGCCTCCACCGCCCCCCCGCCCCCTGCCTGCTCTTTCCACCCAGAAGAGCTTGACCTACTTTTAGAGATCTTTGAACCTGATGAAATCCTCTGTTCATTTGTTTCTGATTTGGTAGGGCAATAATTTGTAATTGGCATTTATCTTAATTTTGAATAGTTTTCATGGTCAGTTTGCCATCAGTATTATTATTAGTAGCTTACAGCCGAGGAAACTTGGGCTTCAAGGTTAAGCGCCTGCCTGAGGTCAGACAGTTGGAAATGAGAGGTCTGTCAGCTGACTCCAGAGCTGCGCCTTACACCCACCTGGCCCCTGCGCCTTACAGCTCACAGCTCTAACTAGCCTGCTCTTTCATGGCACTTTGCCTTGGCATACACTTCTCCTCCAAGAATGCCCCCGACCATTCTCCAGATGCCTCTGTCCTCATCCATTCTGCTGAGTTTCATGACTTGGTTTAAGCATCACCTGAAGCCTTCTCAGCCAGTCCCCAGCTTCCCCAAACTCACAGAATTTGATCACCTGCTCCTGTGTTTTGTGCCTGACCTGTCCACTATGCATGCTTTTGTCCTCACACTTCCAGTGCCTCTGTCAGATGTGTCTCTATTAGAAAGTTTCCTGGGACAGTGACGGTCTCCTGCCTTGCCAGCACCTAATACACTGCCTGGCTGTGGCTGTATTAGGTACTTTTATTGAATAAATGAAATCCTAATACATTTTTTAGATAATAAAAAATTACTGTCTACACAGAAGGTTAGCCTGAGGCAGTTTTTTGGGGTAGTGAAAACATTCTCTATCTTGACTGCATACACACAGAAACAAGGCAATTTTATTGTATATTAGTTTAGAAATTGCCCCACCTTTTGAGGACTGGAGTGGGTTTTCACTTTTATTTATATAATATAAAATGATATTACACCTAACCATTTTTACATGTGTGTGAAAATCGAAACTCTAGGAAACAAAGTGTAGGTTTTTAAAGTTACTTAACAAAGACTTGCATTTTTGTGGCATTAAATAAGTTTGTAGTGAGAGATTTGTTTATATAATTGTCTGTTTTTCCTTTACTTTTCAAGTTTAATCTGCTGGGAAAAAGAGTCAAGTCTGTGAACCTAACTATAATAATTTTTTGAACTTAAAAAAAATTATAGCCATAATTTAGAAAGCAAATTCTATTTCTTTTTATCACGTTATTGAAAGTTACAAGTGTTTGAATTGTATATTTTGGCTAATAATACACGAAAAAGAAAGTCATTTGATTTCAGATACTATATTTGAAGTCAGTAATATTTAAAAATACAATTGGAATTACTATTTGATCTGGAAGAGGATAACTCTTTCCTAGAATAATAGAATTATTTTCCTGACAGGGGTCCCCCACCAGTTTTTCCTGAAAACTCTTAGAACGTTCAGAGTATGTGTATTCTGGTATTGAAATTGTAAAGGGAGAATGCTGTTCACAGAGTGAGCACTTAGAGCGCTTTGCTGCAATGATGCACCTCTTGTCGGTGTGGAAACCTGCCTACACCTCAGAGGCCACTGATGGGCAAGGCTTGTAGTTGAGTGTGGTGTCCACTTGGGGGTGACAAAGACCAGAGTAAGATCAAGCAGGGAGAAGCCTGAAGGGGCCTGAGAGGGACTCTCTTTCACTTTTTAGGGACCGTTAGAATATTCCGTTGGCTTCTTTTTAAAGAGAAAAATGTTACTTAAGAAAATAATAAACATTTTTGCCTTTTTCTAAAATGTATCAAGTTACATTCCTTTTTGTTGGAGCAGATTATTCCCATTGTTAACATTGTCATAAATATACCTCTTAACGAGACCACCAGTGAGAAATATCAGTAATGTGGTATTTTCACAAAAGCATCCCCTATTGTATCTGTTAGGAGTTGTAGTGCCTCCTTACCCTTTAAGGAGTAGGGCAGTAGGTCTTTATTCCAATTCCTATGTTTTCAGGGAGAAGAAAGGGAAAATAAAATTTTAGGCAGAGGCTGTAGTAGAGTGAGCAAAAACATGATTCTGTCTGCTGAAAAGAAGCCCAGAATGGAAGCATGGATAATACATATTAATGCTTATTGACTATATATAGCTTTCTGTTTTGACATCAATTATGCTTGAATCTTTTAGTTACTGTTAGTTGCTTAGGGGTGAAAGGAGATACTGAAACCAAACAAAGACAAGGAGAGCGGTGTTTGCGTGGTGGGGATAGGGTGGTAGTTCAAGTAGGCTGAGATAGCTCTGAAAATAGATCGCACCAAAATGTCGCATGCTTTATTTGGACCTACTTCTGTGAAGAAGAGTAGAGAATACTCATTGGCATATAAAAATGTTACTGGTGAGGGCATTTGTACTTCATACACGGTCTACGTGATACGTTTTCAGTTCAGTGGAGGTTGAATAATTAATCTCTAGAAAGGAACCTCTGTGATGAAGTGAAGGAGATTTTCCTCTTCATCATGGTAGAGGTCAGATCTTGGCACGGCATCCTTGGGTTCTGTGTTGCTGGTGGAGCTGAGGCCTCTGCCTCTACAGGGGTTGTGAAAAGCCAGCGTGTCTCCACGGCTGCTCCATGAGGCTCCCTGCGGCCACCTCCATCCTCTGCCTTCTCCATCCTCACGCCCTCTGCACTTCTGGCTGTTTCTCTGATCCTCTTCATTACTTGCCTTCTGTGACCTCTCCGCCCCCTCCTTCCTTCTTCCTCACCTTTCCTTCCCTGTCTCCGCCCCTTCTCGCTTCTCCTCCTGAGAGGCACAGTGTTACCATCTCCGCAGTGATGTATATACTGCTCATTGTGGAATTTCTGAGAGTATTAGACTATTCAGAGGTGTTAGGCAGCTGTGGGAGAAACTTGTAGAGGGCCTAATTGCAGCGTTAGCCTCAGCAAATGTTCATGGGAGATGGATGTTAGTGAAGGTATCATGAGCGTGCAGGGGCTACACATCTTAGTATTTAGCCTGCTCCCTGGCCCTGGATCACTCTAGAAAGCAGGAGTCAGCTGGCACTGTTTCAGGTGAACAAACCCTAGCCCTGTAGTCTGGCCCGGCACCTGGGAATGCCCTTCCCTCACTGTGGGGCCTCCAGCCTCGCTTGCTTTATTGTCTTTAAAATGTGGAGGAATGCGTTTTTTAAGTACCTGTATTTGAAAGGCTTTTTTATAACCCTATCTACTGCCTTTTGTATCCTTATTGAAAATCTCTGCAGAGCAAAGAGGCCCTAACCCATAAATGTTGTTGTACAGTCAAGGTATTTGCCATATTCCTCTTCAATAGTAGTTCTTAAAGAGAGGTTATCATTTAGGAATTGATTAGAGGCAGTGTCATTTTGTCCATACTGGATTTTTCCCCCAAATCCTGCTACATCTAGTTTCTTAGCCATGTGGATCTTGGATATTTATAACCCTCAGGGTTCTGCCTGTGTATATGGGCAGTGTGTCATTACTCTAACTCATGTGAATATTTGAATGAATGAACGTTTGTCAACACCTTCCTTGTGACTGTATTAATTTTAGAGTCTACGGGAAGGAATAGAAAAGAAGGAAGTAGGTATATAGTCCAGGGGGAAGGAGACTGTATTAGGGACAACCATGAAAGAACTTGAAGATGCTACTTTTTGGACACTTCAGAACAGTCACAGATTTTTTTTTCCAGTGTGCATTTTGGCCTTTTGCCCATTCAGTAAATGGAACATTTTAAACCTTTTCTTTAATTCTAATATGATGCATAGATTTATGATGTATAAATCCATGGTAAGCACTTTTTTTTAGAGACATTTCTGTGTTTACTGGAATATAAAGTAGAAG
This sequence comes from Plecturocebus donacophilus, assembly GCA_004027715.1. Lineage (NCBI taxonomy): Eukaryota > Metazoa > Chordata > Mammalia > Primates > Pitheciidae > Plecturocebus > Plecturocebus donacophilus. The sequence continues at coordinate 26,171 of PVKP010022837.1, read as the reverse complement.
TAAGTATAAAGTAAATATTTTCTTACTCTTTATATTAAAAAAATTATATCTCCTACGTATAGATGACACATACCTTTGCATTTTGTTTTGTGGCTGAAATTACCACCTCAGTCCTTCTATTACTTCTCAGTTTGTTTCTTCTTTCTCCTAAGAAACACATGCCTTATTTTGGTAATTCTTCATTTTATTATGTGTCCAGCTCAGTCTTCACTGATATGTGCCTCCTGTGTGTGTAAAGGATTCCACAGTGAAAAACTGTGGATATCACAAGTAGGGAAAGACCATGCCATGGCATCGTTTTCCTCAAAGGTGTTCAGCTTTTTTCCACACCTTCTCCCCTCCACCCCCACTCTATAGTTTGTTGTCTCCTGCACCACACTGGTGTTTTATGAAACTGTCTTGCTGCTGTCCTTGACCTCTCTTCCCTACCCTGTCCTTGTAACTGACACCAGCCAAGGGACTCTGTATTTGAATGAGAACTAGGAGAAGGATAGGACCACTCCTCTGAGGATGTAGGCACTCATCCAGTTACGTTTCACTTCCATGTTTTCAGTAAAAAAGAGGTTTTAGAATGAGAACATTTGAATAAATATTGATAGGAAGAACTTAAAGCCAAGTGCAGCTAAGCTGTGACCAAGAGACCCTGGAACATACCATTTGACTGAGTGAACTGTGATTGACAGTCATCTGGGAAAAGCTGAGGAACCAAACAAGTGTTTGAAGGATAGCGACAAGAAAAATGTATTTCCACTTTTTAAAGAGGCTAAAAATTGAAAATGTAAATTACAGACAAGTAAACATGATGTCTGAGGCGAGAATCAATAAATGGATTAATTAAAGATGGATTTTTGAGCACTCAGAAAGCAAAGAAGGTGATCACTAATGACTCCATCAAGAATGCCATACTTGATTAGTCTGACTTTGTTTCTTGGTGAGATTGCTCACTTAATGAACTGGAAGAATGCATTAACCTAGTGTATATAGGTAAAGTGTTTGGCAAAGTCTTCAAATACTTTTTTGGATAAGCTAAAAATATTTCTTACAAGTCATACACCAAAACTGCAGATTACTATCATCCTATCTGTAGAACAGTATTCTGTGCTTTTAAACTTTGCACTTCTCTGTTACTCAAATAATATATGTTTACAGCAGAAAAAATATGTAGTACCTAAGGAAAAATCATTCAATCTAAGAGCATTTTAAAAACTGTATTAACCACTACTAGTATTTATTTTTTTAGTCATATTTGTAGACATAATTGATTTATGCTTGTATGTCATTCATAATAAATGAGATTATACTATACATATTGTTAATAACTTTAACTAATTTAAAAAATACATTAACATGGCAATAGGCTGCTACAAGTTTATTTTATATTCCATAACTTATTTCACCATATTTTTGTTTCATAATTGCTACTGAATTTCACAAATCCTCTAGGTTGAATATAAGTTTTCTAAGAGTGCAGTTTTGAACATCCTTATAGCAGGCATTTTGCATATCCCTTAATTGTCTTAGGATAAATTCTCAGAGGTGGAATTCCTAGATCAAAAATTTCAATATGTATTGTCAAATTGGAGAATTTGTTTTTCCAAGCCCACAGCAGTGAGATATACCAATTTAGAAGTATTTTAGTTTGTATTTTTCTGATAACTTGTGATACATTTACCTGCTCTTTTCTTCTTTGGGTTTCCTGTTCATATTCTTTATTTAATTTTCTATATAGGGTATCTTTCATTTTCCTTTGAGAGTTATTTACATTTTAGAGAAGTTAGGGTGCTCCATTTTTGTTCTCAGTTCAGTACTTGTTACCAGTCACTTGGATGAAAGCATTAATAGCATGGTGTTCAGATGTGTGGATGGCATCACATGGGAGGTATAATTAATGTAAAATTAACAAACATTAATTGGGATAGGAATCAGTATAAAGCACTTGGAACCTATCTGAAAACAACCACCCTCATGCACTGCCTGATACAGTTTCAACAGTGGACTGCATATAGGATGCTGGCCCCATGAGATGAAAATAACATATTTTCACGGTCCCTTTTCTATCTTTAGATACACAGATACCTACCATTGTGTCCCACTGATGCTGCAGTATTGAGTACAGTAACATGCTGTATGTGTTTGTAGCTGAGTACTAGGCTATGTCATAGAGCCTCGCTGTGCAGTAGGCTGTGCCATCTAGGTTTGTATAAGTGCACTCTGACGTTCACACGATGATGAAATTACCTGACAACTTATTTCTCAGAACATATGCCCACCATTAAGTGACGCATGACCGTATAGAGCAATAGCAACTACCACTTAATAAGCATCTTCAGTATGTCAGGAAATACCCTAATATTGTCTTCATATATTAACTCTAATCCTCATAGCAGACCTATAAAATAGATACTGCTATTTTCATTTATAGATGAGAACTCTGAGACTCCCAAGTTCACACAGCTTATTGTAGCAGATACAAATTCAGGCCCCTTGTTCCTGTTGACCCTGCTGTTCCCACTGTGCCTTGGAGACCTACAGCTTAACAGCATTCGGGAAACATTGTCTCTAAAGGGACGACTATACAGTGTGACTGCCAGACAGCTAATACATTTTCCACCGCAGTGTTCAGCATAAGGGAAGTAATCATCCTTCTTAGTTAGTTCAAACCTAGAATATTGCTTAAATTTTGGGTGATCACATTTAAAAGGTGTATTATTGTACTTGATTTTCATCAATTAATAGCAATAGCTGAGTATCTAGGGAAAACACTATGGAAGCCAAACCCAAGTTGACCATTCTCAGGAATAATTTGGTGACACAAGACATAGAAAACTACATACAGAAATCTGCAGTCTTGGAACTCTAGATGCCCCTATAGGTTTGTTACTGCCTGTGTCTACCTTCCACATTTGCTTTGCCCAGTTGTTTTTTTGATGGGGTTGTATAAAATTATTATAATCACTATAATTTGTTGCATTGTTGACACTGAAAATGATCTAGGACCATAAAAGCAAATGATCACAAGTAATGAAGTGGGTGACTTTTTGCAGACAGAAAAAGGCAGTCCCTAAAATTTATTGAAAACCATCCAGTTTTGAGATTGGAGATGTAGAGTGAAGGGTAGCTGCCCTTCGACACACCTCATGTCAGGTGAATTGAGTTTGCACTAATTGTGAATCGACACAGACTAAAACATGGAAAACAGAATCCAGGCACCTGCAGGCAGTGCTGAGAGTAGCATTCGTGCTTCTACTGCCAGATCAATGTTACGAGGAGAGCACACATGGGCGCGATATCAGACTGGCTGGAAATCTATTTCTTTTTCGGTTTTGTTTGTGTTTTAAGTACTGCTATGGAGAATTTTAAAGACATTTAAAATTGTTTCGTGTGAGCTAAAAAGTTGGTGGCCCTCTGCAGGCTGCTAAAAGCCACTGAGTGGTAGGGAAGTGAGGCAGCTTCCAGGGCTCAGCGTGACAGTGTCTGCAGCGAATCCAGTTTTGCCCCAGTGACAGCACATCTTCAGGCGTGCATTCGCCAGTCTAGGAGTCACGGTTTTCCTTTTCTTTAATGGTTATGTTTTTCATCAGCTTTCTTCTTGCTAACCTGAAAAGGATGTTTTGATGAGTGGCTGATACTATTATCTGGTGGAATATCAGCCAGCCATTGAATTAGCCAGTCAGATTACTATGTTCTGCCCTTAGAAAACTGTCAGACAGGTGAGGACTAAAGGAACATTTATTATAAATTCACTTTTTCTATTATATATGTCTTTATATCTTCTTGATAATTTGTGTTTGTTGGGACTATTTGCCTACAGGGAAGAAGGCATTCATATATTTATGTGGGACTAAATGGATGACTATTTGTAGAGCTGATAGAAAAAAACTTTTGGAGGATTCTCGATAGATTTTAATTTTATTTTTATTGCTTGTTTTTAGCCTGATGGGCTGAATAACTATTTGGAGTATTCTTGATTTGGCAGTGTTTAAAGTCTGCTTTCTCCATTCCTGGCATTTCAAAGTTATTTCACATACACATTAATAAAGCAAAGAAAACTTTTTTGAGTTATAAACATTTTGAAAATTGGGCTGTCAGTTAAAATAATTGGTCCAGATATTATAAGATACCTTTCTTACCAAAAGGTATAGGAACAACGTGGTTTCTGCCAGCTGTTCCAGAGTGAGATCTGCCTGTAGCTGTCTAAGGCCAGGAGTCATACTGTGTGCTGCCTGCTCCCCGAATCTAGCCCACTGAGCAGTTGTGCGAATGCTGCCTTAAAAATTATCCAAGAAACAACTTCTTCTCACTGCTTCCAAGGTGGCATAGTGTAGGAGGAAGAGCAAAGGTGGCTCTGAATCAGCTCAGGGTTTGAATTCTGGATCTGTGACTTGCTAGCTGTGAGCCTTTGGGCAGGTTAATTTCTGCCTCCATTTTCCCATCAAAATATGGGAAAATAGTAGAGACCTGTACCGTTTGCCTGTTGCAGGCCTTACAGGTACAGCTTTCTGAGCAGTGGCTGACACGCAATGAGTGCCTGGTGAGTATCAGCTGTTAGTATTATAATCATTCAGTATTACCGAAGTCTAAATCCCACCCACCATTAAAGTGATCTTTCTGAGATAGACATCAGGTCATGTAATTCTTCTGCTGAAAAGCCTCTAGTATTTTATAGTTAACTTGGAATAAAATCCCAGTTCCTCGCCGCAGTCTTCAAGGCCCTGTGTGTGTCTGCCTGTCCCCATCTCAAGGCCCAAGCTCAGAGAGCCACGTCCTTGCTGGACTCTTTCCTTCTCTGCCCTGCCTAGCTCCCAGTCATTTTAATTCCTTCTTCTAAGTTTAATTTTCTTCATGGCACTTTGTATAACTAGACTATAGGCTCCGGAAGGACAGGGACGTCACCTTCCTCATTCCATTCCTGTATGGCTGGCAACCAGAACAGGGTCTGGTGCATAGTAGTTGCTTTAAATATTTGCTGAATAGGTGAATGAGTTGAAACAAAGTGTAATTGCCAATTCTCACACTTTTTATGCTTTCATATGTATAAAATAAGAGCTTGTGTAAACATTGTTAAAGTAAAGTTCCATTGAAACTATCAAAAATTTCTCTGGGACTTCATGAAAACGGCACAGGGGAAGAGAAGAGTGAACTCGGAATGAAAATACTGGGTTTTCATTGGGTTCCTGCCACTGTGAGATCGCTTGGCTTCTGGACTCTGCTTTCCCACCTAGAAAATGCAGGGAGGACGTGCTATCTCTGGAACCCTCTTGCCCTTCACAGCTGCCAAGGAGAGGGAAGAAGCAAAGAGAGGAAAATAGGTTTCACTGGGAGGAGCCCTGGACCCACCCACCCTCCAACTTTAACTAGAGCAGCTTTGTGTATATTTTCTTTTATATATTGAGCTTTCATATGAAATTTGGCTTGAAAAAACGAGTCTGCTTTTAAAAGTTTAAAAACTACTGAATCAGAAGAGCACAAAGATTGTTTTAGCTCAGTGATTCTGATAGCTTAAGTGTTTAAAGGATATTGTTTCTTCATAATTCTCTGTTCCCTCCTCTCTCCTCAAAAAGATCACTTAATAATGTGTATAAGTGACATGTTCATCATCAAGACTGTAAGCTACATGAAAAAAAAGACCACATCTTATGCTCACCACTGAGGTGCCTGGCACTCGGTACAGGGCCTGCAACAGGCTTACTGAGTGAAGATTTCTAGATGGGTGGATGGGTGGGTATTTGAAAAGAGCAAAAATGCATTTTTAAATGACAATACATGATTTTGTAGAAACAGGTAAACATGGAATTTTAAGTGAAGTCTGTTGTTTCTTCAAGATGATGTATACATATTGTAAAAGATAACTTTTAAACACTGTGTGCTAATGGCCACTCTGTTATACTTTCCTTTAATTGCTCATTAATTTTCTGCTAATTATTTAAAATATAAAACTGATAGTATCCAACATGACTTTTTTACATTGCTTTTTTTTTTTTTTTTTTACATTTAAAGCAAAATGCAAAAAAAAGTTAGCTTTTAGAATGTTAGCTTTCAGATAGAGAGTATTTTTTCTTTTGATCAGGAAATTGTACTGTGGGAGGTTTTTAATAATAATAATCTATTTGGGGACAACTTTGAGACCACAGTTGGTCGTCAGTGGAGTTTTAAATTTTGCAGACCTGCTTAGAGTTGATAGATGTTGAAGTGAGATTTCAAAACCATTATAGTTGGGGAAGGTTAAACTGAAGGTAATACAGTGTTGAGACACTGAACTACTGGCTTGCATGTTTGGAGTGGAAATGAGAATATCAGCTTTGCAGGCTTGAAGAAGCATTAACAACTTGTCAGCAAAATTCAAGAATCATGTTATACAATTGTGTGGAACCTGTGCATAAGGTTACAAAATACTCCCACCCACACTTGGCTTTGTAGGATTGTGACTGTTGGTACGTTTTAGTATCAGTCTCTAAAAACACCTCTCATCAGCTACCAGCTTTGTGGTATAACCGGATGTCGTGTGTAACTGCACACAGATGGAAAACATGCCATCAAGAGTAATGGGTACGGTTTCCTCGTGTACTCAGCCTTTCTCTTTCTCTTTAGGTAAAGAGGATGAATATCCAAAGAAGCCCTTGGGCCAGCTTCCGCCTGAGCTGCAGTCTGGAGGCGTCCATCACCTGAGCAACGGACAGAGGAGCGTGGGCCGGCTGAGCCCGCAGGCTAGCGGCAGGAGGGAGAACGGGGCGCCCCACAAGAGGCACGAGCACTCCCCGCACCCCCAGAGCAGGACCGGCACGCCGGAGAGAGCACGGCCGCCAAGATGGAAGTCAGTGGAGGAGGAGAGCAAAAAGCTTAAAGATGAGGCAGATTTTCAAAGAAAACTCCCATCGGGTCCACAGGACAGTTCCAGGCAATATAATCACGCAGCTGCCAACCAAAATAGCAACGCCACTTCAAACATCAGGAAGGAATTTGTGCCCAAATGGAATAAACCGTCAGACATCTCGGCTACGGAGAGAACTGCCAAATACGCCGTGGAAGGCAGAGGTCGAGCCGCGCACCCCACACTCGCGGTTACCGCCCCAGGCCCTGCCGAGGCGCGAGTGTCAAATGCGCGGCCAAAGATGAAGGCCCTGGATGCGGAGGACGGGAAGCGGGGCTCCACCGCGTCACAGTACGACAATGTGCCAGGCCCGGAGCCGGACAGCGGCGCTTCCGTGGAGGAGGCGCTGGAAAGGGCTTACTCTCAGAGCCCACGGCATGCAGCTTACCCTCCCAGTCCGAGAAAGCACGCTGAGCCAAGCTCTAGTCCATCTAAAGTGTCCAACAAGTTTACTTTTAAAGTACAGCCTCCAAGTCATGCACGATATCCATCCCAGCTAGATGGGGAGGTCCGAGGGCCAGCTCATCCCCCCTCTTATAGCAATCCCCCCGTTTACCACGGAAACTCTCCCAAACACTTCCCTCCTGCCAACAGCAGCTTTGCTTCTCCACAGTTTAGCCCTGGGACGCAACTGAATCCTTCCAGGAGACCTCATGGTTCTACCCTTTCCATCAGTGCTTCTCCAGAGAAATCTTACAGCCGTCCAAGCCCCCTTGTATTGCCATCTAGTCGAATAGAAGTCCTCCCTGTTGCTACTGGTGCTGGGGGGTTTTCGGGCAATTCAGGGTCACCAAAGAATGGAAGATTTATCATTCCGCCAGTGGATTATTTGCCAGACAACAGAACATGGTCAGAAGTTAGTTATACATACAGACCTGAAACGCATGCACAATCATGGACCCGAGATGCTAGCCGTGGCTACGCAGCTTTTCAACACTCACCCTTTCAGGACCATGGCCTCCCAGCCGTCTCCGTAGATAGTCCCGTGCAGTATAAAGCTTCACCGGCCGCAGAAGATGCCAGTCCACCTGGGTATCTGTATTCAGGGCCCCAGCCTCCAGCCTACCACTACAGGAATCGGGAAGGGCTTTCCATGCAAGAATCAGTGTTGCTGTGAGACTTGAAGTGTACTGACTTGCTAAAGACAAGAGAAAGAAACCACGTGAAACCTACATTGCTATGTTCATAATTGCCAAAGCAGTATTTTATACTATTGTAAACAACTCTCACATCTCTGGTGTCTGTTAGGAGTAAGAATACAGGGAAATGTCTTCATCCCCACGCAGACGCTGCTTAAGATGAGCATTTAAATTGCATCATCACTGACCTGTTAGAATTTAACCCGGAAACATAGCAATAGCATTTAGGGATGCACGCACAATGGTAATTTATTACTCAGTTCCGTTTATGTCTTTCTCCAGAACCTGAACATTTTTACTCTGTTGGCTCATTCTATTTTGACTAATGTTACAAAGTACTGAAAAAACTGTAGAATAGATATTTTTAACGCTATATGTAGCGTATGTGTCTTTTAATAGATATAGGCATCTATGCATACATGTTTGAACACAGAATTAAACGTTTTTAAAAAACTACTTTTAATCCAGATCCACGGAATAATATGTAATTCTTGTTTTTCTTGTTTTTTAGTCCAGTTTTTCTTTTTCCCTCTCATATTTTTAACCTAGGTCCTAAACTGACTGAAGAGTTTGTTCTGACTTTATTAATTGCATCCTCATAGAATGCTCATCATTCTCCTTCAACTGCTGCCATTTTCTTTCAATCTGAAAATTAAAGACATTGGAGAGAAAGGCTAACCACTTAATGGTGCTTAAAAATCGGGGCAGTTAAAATAAGTTTACGGCCAAAGGTGCAGTAGTGCTTATATCCACTTAATAAGAGATCGGTCTTAGTGCATTGATGCCCTTTGTTCTGGTCTGACTCTTGGAAACCTCAGAGCAGGGGAAGCTGCAGCTTACTGATCCCTCAGTGCTCACAGTACTCATGTGGGCAGCAGAACTGCCTGGATTAGCAGTGTGGTTACTCTTCACTTCTGCCCTGACTCATGTAGCTTCTCCCCATGAAGGGCCCAGGGTGGACATTTACACCATCCTTTTCTGGCCTCTTTATGGAATGTAGTCAATGGATATTGCTGCACCTCATCAGGCCATTACATTATCCATGTTACAATTATAAAAATGATCCTAGTTTTTCCTAGGAGTCTAAGATTTTGATATTTTTTAAAAATATAGTGTGATTTCATGCTGTTGAAAATATTTTTTCTTTTTCATTGAAACAAATTCAAGCTCCTGGTTTTAAAAAAAATTAGTGATGTCTTTAAAAAATATTCTGTTACACTACAGTTCCAAAACACTGACAAAGTTTTGGGCACTCCAAGGGAGTATGACTTCGTTTTTAATTGGGGAGCTTGTTTTCAATATTGCTTATATTTGAATAGTAAAAACCTAACATTGATGGTTCTTCCTGTTGCAAGGTGGGGCTTTAAGCTTTCAAGGTACAAAAGTATGTCTTTTAAAGTGAAAGTAACATTTGTTTAGCTAGTGAATGTGACAATATTTTTTATGTATATAATGAGTAATATAATTTTAATCAACTGGGTAATGATATTAAATAGCAAAACAAATGCAGTGTATTAAAGCTAAACACAACATTGAAACACAAAATTCTGATGAAATATGGGCTCTTGACTCAGATCAGGTGGAAGCTGAGAAATAAATGTATATAAGTGTGTAGCTGAGGATATTAATTCCCATTTTAAAACCATGATTCTGTGACTTCAGTAAACCAAGCTGTACAATTTAGTTTATGATAGCAGTATCTGAGCTGCTCCAAAAAATATATATCAACAGTGGTAAATACTGTAGATTTATATATATATATATATATATGCAAAAAAATATATATATACACACAAGCACTATTTTCTTACATCATTTATGACTTTTTTTATCTGTATACTTTTTTTGATGTGATTGTTTTTTAACATGCTAAAAGTGATAAGTATATTTTGTTTTGTGTCTTTTATGTGCATTTTCTTCATACGGCAAAAACGGTGTACCCTTGCTGCTTTGAAGGCTAATTCTCTTCTAACTGAGTAGCTGTTGCCTAATATTCACCTACCTTACCTTGTATATGTCCCAGTTCTATGTGAAATGCTTTACTAATTTCCAGTGAGACTATATTTGCAACTACATAATCTTTCCTTATTTAATATGACATTGTTAATAGCAATGAGGAAGTATTTCTAGTCTTCCTCATTACAAAATGTAGCTCTCTGTTTTTTAAATAGGAAAATGTAATTTGGAATTATCTTGCCACCACACAGTTTTACTTTTTCAAATTTATTTTTTAATAAGATAATGAAATAATAATGATAAAAGATAAAGAAATTGGTAAAGTATATTTATGAAAAACCCATTTAGTATGGATTTTTGTAGTGTAGAGACTGATTTTACTCTGTGACTGCATGTACTTGGTGTATTTTGCCATTAAGTCTTTTCTTTATGGCAAATTTGCCTTAGCGCTTTGGTATAGTTTCTGTTTCATAAAATATTTAGTCTGAGAAGTTAAACTAGACCTAAGACCTCAAAAGTTTTAAAACTTTGACTTTTTCATATGTTTATTAATAGGATTTTAAAAAACTGAACAGCTTTTTAAAGCTGGGAGCTACATATAAATTCAGGTATCAGTATTAATGATAGACTGCTTCATTGAAAGAATGAAGAGATTAAACCAAGAGGACATCTCTGGAGAAGAAAAATAGACGTTTATGGGATGTGATTGTTTCAACTTTCTTTTTCCATTTTAAGAAGATTCTAGTACTAAATTCCGCCCTACTCAGTGGGACTTTCAGGTAGACGTTCGTAGTTTCAGTCACTTGGGGTCTCAGCCTTCGGTTTCATTAGGGTGCGGGCACAAGAACTACTACGGCTGTTCAGCACTGTGCTAAAAGTCCTTTCTCTCCACTGTCAAGAGAGGAAAGCATGCCGTGTCTCTGAGTAGGGGTTTCTTCACAGAGGACCGACAGCTTCATCTTCTGGACTTGAGTATTCTTGCTTACCTTTTGGAATTAGTCCTCTATCTTAGTATGCACTTGATTGTGAGTTTTAAGATTATTGCTTTAGGATTTCATTTTTTGTCTTTTATTTTAAATTGTTCTTTAATGGATTTTCAATGTCTGTATCGAATGTGAGTATTAATGCTTATTGGCCAAGTGGATTTTAAGAAGTCAAATTTTACTTTTTTTTTTTTTTTTTTGAGATGAGAGTTTTGCCGTTACCCAGGCTGGAGTGCAGTGGCAATATCTCAGCTCACTGCAACACCTGCCTCCCAAGTTCAAGTGATTCTCCTGCCTCAAGCCTCCCAGGTAGCTGGGATTACAGGTGCCCACCAACACACCCGGCTGATTTTTTTTTTTTTCTGTATTTTTAGTAGAGAAGAGGTTTCACTATGTTGGCCAGGCTGGTCTCAAACTCCTGACCTTAAGTGATCCACCTGCCTCGATCTCCCAAAGTGCTGGGATTACAGGTGTGAGCCACTGTGCCCAGCCCAAACCTTACTTATAAGATGACCCAGAGCCATGAGAATAGAAAAAAGAAATCTGATGAAACATTTGTGCATTTTATTTTCAGAAAGATTTTCAGTTATCCGTAAATCTAAGCATAACTGCTACCATTTCTATGTGAGAAACTGACAGAGGAACTCATAAAAGGGCAGATCTTGACCCTTGCTGGGTCTTTAGAATTATCTGGTATTCTTTATAATTCTTTATAATTATCTGGTGAACTTTAAAAAATTTTTCTGTGTGAGTTACATCCCAGACCACTTAAATCAGTATCTTGGATGGAACCCAGACATCAGATTACTGTATTTTCCCCCATAATTTAAAGTTCAATCATTAAGCTCTTTGAAAAGGAATCCCCCTGAAGTTGATGGTCTTATATTCCCACTATGAGATATCTCAAAGATTCTTAGACCAAGAGTTTCAGAGTTTAGAAACTCAGATGCTGGGCAAGTTGGGAAAAATTCCACCAGCACAATTAACATTACCAGCTATCTCTGCAAATGTTCATGAACTACTGACAGTTACAGCATCAAACGGAAGACTGCAGGCCCTGTCCTTCCACTCAGGTGCTGCTTACAGTGGTCCTCAGTGGAGAGCCTCCCTAAGATTTCCGTTTTCCTAGACAAAGTCCTAAGCTGTTTGGAAGTCTTCGAGCATTTTCAGTATATGAGGAGCTGAGAAAGTGCTGCGTGTCTGCTCCTTCATTCTGCCAGCCAAGAGTCTGTAGAGCACCTGCGTTGTACTAGAGACCGTGCTAGGTTCGTGCTTCCAGATGTGAGATGTGTTTTGTCATCTGACGATGTGTTTCCTAATCTTTCAGTCAGTGTTAGAGCTATGCACAGGATATTATAGGTATATTACAGACATATATAAAGGCCAAATAGTGGTCCCAGCCCAAGAGGTTCAGGGAAGTCTTATGAAGGATTTGCCTCAGTTGAGCCTGAAAGGACAAGCATATGGAAAGACAAGAGGGAATGAGACAGGGCATTCTGCAGAGGGGACCCATGGCAAGAGCAGCTGCATGGGATGTGTGAGGCAGTTGGCCACTGGGATGTGTATGTGGGGTAGGCATGGGGGTGGAGAGGATGAGGGGCTCCACAGAGACAAGATGGTGGAGAGAGCTGCGTGCAATTGAACTTGATCCTGTAGGTGGTGATGGCCTGGTGTGGTCCCTCTGTGCCGTGAAGGTGAGATGTGAGGGAACAGCCCTGGGGGCAGTGAGGGAGACAGGACAAGCCTTTCATTTCAAAGGTGGCACAGGGCTTAAGGCCAGGGAAGAAGGTATGAAGATAAGGTGATCGAGAACTAATTACCAAGGGAAACTGGCAAGACAACTGGATGAGTGTGATCTGAATGATCGTAATGAGAAGAACAGCTAACACCTACTGAATGCTTACTGTGTGCTTGGCACTCTGCTAGATATTTTACTGGTATTAACTGATTTAATCCTCATAATAACGATGAAGTATGTACTACTACTTTACTTCCCAGTTTACAGACGAGAAAACTAAGGCACAAAGTTTAACTTGCTCCAGGCAACACAGTGGGTAAGTAACAGGGCCAGAACTGGGACCCAGGCACTCGGAATCCAGAGCCTGTGCCTCCCTCTCTCCCCTAACAGTTTTAAGGAGGTATAGTTTACCTGCCACAACCTTTATCCATTTTAGGTTTATACTTGGATGATTTTGTAGTAAGTTTTTAGAGTTGTGCAACTGTCACAACCAGTGTTAGAACAACCCAAAAAGATGTCTTTTGCCTGTTTGCAATTAAACCCCATTTCTACTTCCATCCCCACAGCAACCGACCCGCTTTGTCTTTCAGGTTTGCCATTTCTGAACATTTCCTATAAATGGAATCAGATGTGGTCTTTTGTGTCTGGCTGCTTTTCACTCAGCAGTGTTTCTGAAGTTCCTCCCTGTCGTGGCGTCTGCCGAGTGCTATTCCATTGTATGGCTGTGTCGATTTTGTTTATTCATTCACCAGTTGATAGACATGTAGATTGTTTTCATGCTGCCCTGACCATTTATGTACAAGTCTTTGTGCAGACATATGTTTAACTTTTTAAGAAATTGCCAGATTGTTTTCCAGAGAAGCTGGTGGACCATTTTACATTTCCACCAGCAATGTGGGAGAGTTCTGATATCTTCACATCCTCACCAATACTTGTGATTATGTGTCTTTTTAAATTATAGCCATCCTAGTGGATGTGAAGTGGTAACTCGTTGTGGCTTTGATTTACATCTCCTTGATAGCTAATGATGTTGTGCATTTTTCATGTGTTTATCGGCCATTTATATATCATCTTTGGTGAAATGTCTGTTAAAATCTTTTGCTCACTTTTCAATTGGGTTTTCTTATTAAATAGTAGGAGTTCTTACTATATTCTGTATACAAGTCATTTTAAGACATGATTTGCAAATATTTTTTCCCAGTCTGTGGCTTATCTTTTCCTAATGGTGTCTTTTGAAGTGCATTTCTTTTTAATTTTAATGAAGCCCAATTTCTTAGTTTCCTTATACAGGTCATGCTTTTTAGTACTGTATCTGTCTGCCTAACTCAAGGTCACAAAGATTTTTCTCCTGTTTTGTTCTGGAAGTTTTATAATTTTAGCTCTTAAATTTGGGCCTATGAGTGTTTTGAATTACTTTTTATATATGACGTGAGGCAAGGATCTGAATTCCTATGGATATTCAATGATCTTTGCACTATGTGTTAAAAGGACTGCTTTTCCCCACTGTGCCTCTGTCAAAAATCAACTGAAATTTATGTAAGAGTTATTTAAATTTTGAAATTGGGATGTATACATTCTCCACTCTTTTTCACATTATTTTGGCTAATCTGGGTCCTCTGCATTTCTGTATAACTTACAAGGTGCTTGTTAGTTTTTGCAAAAAGGCCTGTTGGGATTTCGATAGGGAATGTTTTGAATCTGTAGATCAATCAAGGAAGAACTGCCATCTTAACAGTATTGGATATTCCAGTCTGTAAACATGGAATGCTTCTCCATTTATTTGAATCTTTAATTTCTCTCAGCAATGTTGTATAATATCAGAATATGTCTTAGGGCTGTCCTCATGGGGCTTATATTCTGATCCATTTCCTCATCTATGAAATGAAGATTGTAGTTTTTATTTCATAGAGTCATGAAGATGGAGTTAATCTGTGTGAAATGTCCACACAGTGTTGTCACTCAGGGATGATTTGGGATGTTATGGATAGTCACACACCACCGCAGTGCAGGTTTCAGGGACCAGGAAGGATGTGGAGCTGAGTCTAGTGAGAGTCCAGAGGTAAAGACGCAGTAAGGTCACATGTAACCCGTGAGAGAAGAGGCACAGGCGGGATGATCTGAGGAGACCATGCAGTGGCTGGAGGAACAGGGGCTCCAGGAAGGAGGCGGCATCCACGCTGGAAATGTAGCAGGAGGGCCCAGTGAGGGAGGCCCAGAAAGTCCATTTGGACTTGACAATGAGGAGCTTTCTGCTGTCACCTGCTGTCGTTCCTAGAGCAACAGTCAGATTGCACTGGTTGCAGGCACAAGTAGGAAGGGATGTAGCTCTCAAATGTTTGGAGGAGACGGGACGCGCAGCGGTTGAGTCGAGTCGTTGGAGCTAAGGATGTGTTAAGTTAGGGGTTGGGAGGGGCATGCATTTACATGGAAAAATAATGCTAATTAGAAATCAGTTGGACCTCAGAACTCAAGTACTTCCACAAGGCATCTCTTGGTTTTATTCCAGTTTGTGGCTTTATGTACTCATAAGTATTAAACACCAATTATTAAATTTTCTGTAATGCAGATTTGTCATTTGGAGGAAAATCAACATAATCTGAATATAAAGCAGGCAGTATTGAAAAAATTCTGCATACGTGAACATCATTGACTTCGTCCAGCAGCGATTTAAATTCTGCTCCACATGTAGTAAACAAAGAGGAGATGTGATTTAGAAATAGCATATGTGGGGCCGAGCACAGCGGCTCATGCCTGTAATCCCAGCACTTTGGGAGGCCGAAGTGAGAGGATTGCCAGAGGCCAGGAGTTCGAGACCAGCCCAGGCAACATGGTGACACCCCTTCTCTACCAAAAAGAGGCTGGGTATGGTGGCCCATGCCTGTAATCCCAGCACTTTGGGAGGCCAAGGCTGGTGGGTCACCTCAGGTCAGGAGTTCGAGACCAGCCTGGTCAACATGGCAAAAACCCCTTCTCTACTAAAACTACAAAAAGTAACCAGGTGTGGTGGCACACACCTGTAATCCAGCTTACTCAAGGGGCTGAGGCGGGAGGATCGCTTGAACCCAGGAGGTGAGAGGTTGCAGTGAGCTGAGATAGCGCCACTGCACTCCAGCCTGGGCGACAGAGCAAGACTCCATCTCAAAAAAAAAAAAAAAAAAATAGCATATGTGCAAAGATGGTGGCTAAACTTCTCTGTAAGCTAAGTATGAATTAGTAATGAACAAATACTGAAAAAAAGTTAAATCTATCATTGAATGAGTTAATAAGCTCTGCCACAAATTAATGGTGTGAATGCGGGCAGGCCACCGGGCCCCTGGGACTTGCTCTTCTCATCTGTGCACTCTGCTGCTAGGGAAGGAGTTTGAAAAAGCTTCTGCTCCCAGGACTAAGGCAGGAGCATGCCCCTGCCCCACACCTGTTTGTCTCCTTGGTGCTAAGTGGGGTGAGTGTCAAGGGCTAGGAAACCGAGATAAGCAGAGACCACAGTGCGGCTGTCACGGAGCACAGGGTCTCAGGGAAGGAGATGTGCGGTTACCCACATCTGGCAAGGACCAGGAAGGAGAGGCGCCCAATGCCATGAACGCCTGTAGTAATAATGACTGATCCGAAGGTGACTCAGAAGAAGAGGTGTGGCTTGCATTGGACGTGTGGGGAAAGTGGCGAGGGTAGTGGGCAGAGGAAACCAGCCAGCGGGCATGGGAGGTGACGCAGCACTCACAGGACAGGCAGCCTGGGGGGAGACAGCTCAAGCTGCAGACCAAGACGGCTGAAGCTGCCAGCTGTGTCTGCACCCGCAACCGCCACCATGAGCAGAGTCATCTCTGAAGAAGAACAGTGACATCCCTGTGCCTCTGTCAGTTTGGTGGAGGGGACTGGAGGCCGTCAAATCTGTGCTGTCGTCTGAATTTGCCACTCATTCGCAGTGTGACTGGGCAAGTAGCATTCCCTTTCTGGGCCGCACTTTGCTCAGCTGTAAAATGTTTCCGTGAGAACTGGAAGGAAGGGACAGTGGAGATGATTGAAGAGAGTGGGTCTCAACCATGCTGCAAATAAGAGTTCCCTGAAGTGCTTTTAAAAATACTGATGTCCAGCCGCACCCAACCAACTCAGTGAAATGACTTTTTTTGCTTTTTGTTTATTTGAGAGAGATGGTGTTACTGTGCCACACAGGCTGGAGTGCAGTGGCACAATCACAGCTCACTGCAGCCTCAAACTCCTGGGCGAAAGCTATCCTCCTGCCCCAGCCTCCTGAGTAGCTGGAACTACCAGCATGAACCACCATGCCCAGCTAATTTTTAACTTTTTTTTTGTAGTGATGGGTTTGGTATGTGTTGCTCAGGCTGGTCTTGAACTCCTGGGCTCAAGCGAGCCTCCCAAAGTGCTGGGATTACAGGTATAAGCCACCATGTCCAGTCATATTTCTTTATTCTTCTAACTCCCATATCTTCTATTACTACTGGGAAATACCTTAAAATGATATCAGGAGATGTTTACTTAGAGGTTGTGAATGGGACAGTGGAAAGAACACAGGCTTGAAAACAAACCTGAGATGACTCAGCTTCTCCACCAACTGCACCGGCCATGCGTCTCATGAATGAGATGGGGAACATGAGGCTTTCCCTGCAGAGCTGCTCTCAGGCTTCCCTGAGATGATGGACGTGTTGTCTGGTCCCTGGAACGGGGAGGGCTAGGTGATGAAGTTAAATGTTCGCATGGGGAAGGGCTAATGCCATTTATATTGAAGAGGCCTTTCTTCCCTTTAGACTTGTAAAGTGCCCCCGAATGAAATATGGGCCAAGAACAGTAAAGGAAAACGTGCAGATAAAGAAGTGCGACGTTATGAAACATGTTCGACGTCACTGTTAATTAAACTGAAATGGAAACAATGATTGGCTGAACAGTGTTGTTCGGACCCTGCTAGGCAGAAGAAAACCGAATTCCCAAAATGCACCACTTTTTAGCATCGGAATTTATATGTTATATTCTTTGGTCCAGCAATCCCATTTCTATGGACAGAAATACAAGTGAGGAAATATATGTAAAAGGATGTTTGTTGCACTTTTTTTTTTTTTTTTTTTTTTTTTTTTTGAGACAGAGTCTTGCTCTGTTGCCCAGGCTGGAGTGCAGCGGAGCGACCTCAGCTCACTGCAAACTCTGCCTCCTGGGTTCGAGCAATTCTCGTGTTGCACTTTTTTTTTAATAGAGAAAAACTGGAAATAACCTGAATGCCTATCAGCAGCGTGCAAGGTTCTTTGAACTGGCTGCACCATAGACCGTACCCTAAGTCAAGCCATGGCGACCCGGTGACCTCTGGATGGCCTCCCGGAATTAGAAAATCTGAAGTAACTGGAAGACCACGAAAAGGGGAAGAATGATCAACGCCTGCAGCACCTCATTAACTTAAGACATTCGCTCCTGTTCCTTATTCCCGCCTCAACTGATAAGGCAATTGGACTTTGTAACTGACCTTGGTCAACCTCGTGACTCCAGGCCTTACGAGCCCCCTCCCAGCGTGCAAAAAAACCGCCTAAACTATAACGTCTGTAACTTCCCACTGCCCACCCCCAAACCTGTAAAGCCAACTCCTATCCCACCGCCCTCCGCTGACTCTTTTCAGACTCAGCCTGCCCGCACCCAGGTGACTAAACTGCCATGTTGCTCACACAAACCCTGTTGAGGGGAGTCTCTTCATTCAGAGCGTGTGTTTAACAGAGGACAGGTTAAATTATGGTACACCCACATAGAAGAAAAGCGTTCACCCTTTAAAAACGTGTAGGTCGCTTTCTGTGTACTGACGTGGAGAGAACTCTCTTATTTATTGCCACGTGAAGAAGAGCTATGGAACAGCGTTGGCAGCGACCTCCCCTGCCTTTCCGGGGCCTGGCGGCCTCTGACCAGCCTTGCATCACCGTGCCAGAGGTCCCAGCTGGACTGGAGAGGGGAGTCGCTGACACGGGCTCGAGGTTCTCCTGGGCCATCAGGAGGGGCGTGAGAGATTTGTCTGCGTGAAGACTGGGAGGCCTCTTAGGACAGAAGATCTCAGGACTGAGGGTCAGGTGTCTGGAGTGAGAATCAGCCACCATAAAGGAAGGCAGGGAGGGTCCAGGCAGTGGGAACAGACGGAGTGGGACGGGACGAACAGTCCCCACTTGGACACCGCTCAGGCAACTGCGTGACCAGCACTGGCAGAGCTGCGGGTGGAACTCGGCCCGCCTGGTCCTCAGGGAGGGCCTTGCAGCGGCTGTTCCCTCCTCGACAGTCGTGTTCTTTCTGTCTGGGGCGGAAGAAGGGGTGAGAGAACTCGCAGCGGTGACCAGGGGTGCCCTGAAAGCAGCTGGTGGGCAGAGGCCTGGGAGTCCTGGAGGCCAGGGGACACCACCAGAAGCACAGGGACCGCCCACGGCCAGGGCGGCAGGGGACGAAGGCGCTTCATTGTGTCTGCCACTAAAGCTGAAGGTCAAAGTGATGCCGGGAGGGTGAACGCTCAGAAAGCAATAATCCCAGTGTTTGAAAGGCAGATATTGCAGAGGACGGAGCCTCGGATCCGAAGCCACCTGTTCTCTTCCTGCTGAATAAATTATGTTGGACTTAAAGGTTTCTTTTTAAAAGCATGGGAAGCCAATCTTTTTCTCCCTGGCCAATGCTGATCAGAAACAATGAGAAGGTGTTTACTGATAACAGGAGGTGGAGGAGGCTTGAAACCTCGATGGACCCATCTTTTTAAAATCACGGGTGATCTGTTAGTCCGGGACAGCCTGTTTTTTTGGACTTTCTGAGTTGGTAATACACTCTCTGAGACGTGGGGCATTGTCACAGAGTTGTCCACTTCTATTTTGTCAAGAGCACTGACTGTGAAACTCCATCTGTATTAAAAATACAGAAACATTAGCCGGGTGTGGTGGGTGCCTGTAGTCCCAGCTACTCGGGAGGCTGAGGCAGGAGAATCGCTGGAACCCGGGAGGCGGAGGTTAAAGTGAGCCGAGATCATGTCACTGAACTCCAGCCTGGGCGACAGAGCGAGAATCCATCTCAAAAAAAAAAATGATAATAATGAATCAAAAATTTAAAAATACACAACAAAGAAGACCGTAAGCTCGAAAGCAGTCCTTTACATTGAACATATTTAGCCTTTAAAAAAGTTCTCTTTATTCACCTATTTTTCTTCCCCTCATTGCAAACTGGGAACAATTCAGTGGACCGGTGCTGCACACCTGTAATCCCAGCACTTTGGGAGGCCTAGCCTGCTGGATCACCTGAGGTCAGGAGTTCAAGACCAGCCTGGCCAACATGGCAAAACCGTGTCTCTACTAAAAATACAAAAATTATATGAGCACTTGAGGAACTCTGAACTTGTGTGTGTTTCAATATCAGATGATATGATTGATTAGAGTGTGTGGTTTATAGAAAATTAAATTCTTCAGCCAAACCAGCTGCTAAAGCTTCTGCCCAGAATCAATATACTAGAATCCTTGGAAACTAATAAACATAACTATTAATTTATGAATAGATTTTTGGAAATAACCTTAGAGAAGTCATCCAGGCTTGAAACAGTTTTTGTAGCACCAGATGGAGGGTATGAGTTTAATTAGCTCCTGAAAAGGGAACTGTACAATGTATTCTTAAAAATTCACTATAATCTTTGAGTTAAGCCTGAGAGAAGCCAAAAGAAGCACAGGAAGAAACAAGAACTTAGAAGAAGCTGAAATAAGAAACGACCAACTCAGAGAAGCTCAGAAGTTCTTTTATGATAAAGTGTGGTGACAGCAGCGGGGACAGTGGGCCTGTCTAGAATCCAGTCACCTGGCCAGCTTCACCTGAGCACGAAGAGGCCAAAACGACCCTGGCTCCGGCCGGGCACAGTGGCTCACGCCTGTAATCCCAGCACTTTGGGAGGCCGAAGTGGGCGGATCACCTGAGGTCAGGAGTTTGAGACCAGCCTGGCCAACATGGTGAAACCCCATCTCTACTAAAAATATGAAAATTAGCCAGGTGTAGTGGTGCACACCTTTAGTCCCAGCTGCTCGGGAGGTTGAGGCAGGAGAATCGCTTGAACCCGGGAGTTGGAGGTTGCAAAGAGCCAAGATTGCGCCACTGCACTCCAGCCTGGGCAATGGAGCAAGACTCCATCTCAAAACAACAACAAACAACAAAAACCCAAGACCCTCGAGGAAGCCTTCAGTTAACACTTGCTTAGATGACTGCAAATAAATTTCTACACAGTCCATCTCAAATCACCCTTAAAGCCCAGTTCCTGCTTAGAAGCCTTCAGTGGCTCCCCCGCCCATCAGATTAAATATGCACCACTTGTTCTGCCTGGCTTCCAAGGCCATGTGTGATGTAAGTTGTGGACCTTTGCTGCAGGGTTTTTCTGTGTCCACTGCCTGAGGCCCCAGGACCTCCTTGGAAATGCCTTGAAGGTGTTGAATTTGGGGGTAGTGAAATTGGAAGTTTCTATGCAAATAAGGAGCTTTACTAGCTTAGGAAATTAACAAAGAGGAACAGCTGGACTCCTAGCTTTGCGGGTTGCAGGTTTTCCTGGGTGTATTTTCAAAAGCATGATCTGTGTTCCACACCCCACCATGCCTGGCCTGCAGTGGGAAGATGACCTTGCCGGCAAGAAGTCACCACGCACCTGCCTTCGGGCAGAATGACAAGGCGCGGTTTGCCACGGGCGTTTCTGCTTCCTGCGTCTTCTCTGTGGCTGTGTACTCCCCTCCCAAATCTAAGACTCTCACCACCTTGCACCACTTACCTTGCAGACCGAAGCGTCGTATTTACATTTCAATAAGGGTGTCCCATCACATGTTTGGCTCTCTATCCAGTGGCCTAGTGGGTAAGAAGAGTTTCTTTACTCAGTTTCAGCTTACACAGAATATTTTCGGAAAGCGTTTATTTGAACTGGAAGTGAAACTATACTATCTATTACTCAGGTCACTGATTCTGAAGCTTCAGTGTATACACAAATCACCTGGGGAACTTGCTGCAATGTGAATTCTGATCCTGTAGGCGTGTGATTTCCTTGGAAACTCTGTATTTCTTTTTTGAGACAGTGTCTTGCTCTGTCAGGCAGGCTGGAGCGCAATGGCAAGATCTCAGCTGACTGCAGCCTCTGCCTCCCGGGTTCAAGCTATTCTTCTGCCTCAGCCTCCTGAGTAGCTGGGATTACAGGCGTGCACCACCATGTCCGGCTGATTTTTGTATTTTCAGTAGAGATGGGGTTTCGCCATTTTGGCCAGGCTGGTCATGAACTCCTGACCTCAGGTGATCCGCCTGCCTCGGCCTCCCAAAGTACTGGGATTACAGGTGTGAGCCACCGTGGCTGGCCGAGACTCTGTATTTCTTACAAGCTCGAAGGTGCTGTTGATACTGCTACTCTAGGAACCACACTGTGAGCGAGCAGGTTCAATGCCAGGCTCCCCGGAAGAGCAGTCAGGAAGAAGTTCAAGTTCCCTAGCCCCACTCCGTGCCATGGTGAGCAGGCCAGTGGTCCCAGCTGCACAGGCAGCTGCACTCCTCCGCTCCTGGAGCACAGGGCGGTATCCTTTGTGGAGCTCGCGAAGATACCTGAGACGCTGTCTTCCTCCATGTCCCAGCAGACTCCGTTGATTTCGCAGGCGTAGAGCTTTCGAAGGCTCCGGGATGGCTGTTGAGGATGAGGCTTCTCGTCCTCAGAAGGCAGTTTAGCAAGTCTTGGGGGAAAAGGGTGAATCGCTGCCTTTGGGGGCTTCCTGGAGCAGCTTCCAGCGAGGGAGGAAGCACCTGTTGACATTTGCTCCCTAACACCTCACTCGCCTTCCCGTCTTGCATGCAGAGAGGCCAAAGCATGTTAGCAGCTGTTCCTGGGCAGACGACACCACCCCTGGTTTGCCGCACGAGGTGCGGTTCCATGGCAAAGGGAGATAATGAAATTTAGCTTAACCAAGCTGTAGGTTGGAAGTTATAACCTACCTAATTCCTTAATTAAGCTATCAATTAAGGCTGTGTCGGTGCCACCTGCTATGCCTGGGCTTGGTGCCACGTGGCAATGCCAGCTCCGACAAGCACCTCCCTGCAGAACTCAGAGCTCCTGCCAGTCTTGACTCACCCTCCCCGGCTCTCCCCACAGTATGTCCCAGGGACTTTGTAAAGCCACATGGCACCAGGCTGCCCCCATTATTTCTCATGCCTGTGGAGTGACAGAGTGTTCGGGTCAGCCAGCACACCTCAGCTGGGCCTTTGAGCACCCTGACTGCCCCCAGGAGAACATCTGTGCTGTGTGCACAGGAGGGGACACCTGTCTCACCCTGGAGGCTCAAGCGTCGCCCAGGGAGCTGCCCACGGAAGAGGGTAGAGAGCGGCAAGAGAAAGAGGGGGTTCAGGGAAGAAAGGGGGGCCCTGGGGTATAAGCTCCGGGCACATTTATCTTTGGAATCTAGATTGCTTTCAGTAGCATGTCACTCATGAATGAATCCATGAGTGACAACAGAATCGAGGAGGAAAGCGCCGGGCACCGGAGGCCTGAGGGGCACCGCCAAATGCCGTAGTCGCTTAAGGCTCTTGCCTTAAACTTGGAGGGGTCCGCACTGCGGAAACATCTGTGACGGTGCCCTCCTGAGAAGGTGACCGTAGCTCACTCTTTGGGGTCACAGTGGCCTCCTTCAGGTCACAGAGCTTGAGGCTCTGGCTGATACCGGAGTCTGGACTCAAATCTTACCCTGGGGCCCCCAGCGTCGCATGACTCTAACCTGCAGGCTTTGGTACATCCGGGCCGTACATTGGCCCTGCTGTGAACAGGTGGTGGTGGTGAGTTAGGCTGGAGACCTGGCCCTGGCTGTGCCAAGGGGCCGCCCATTGAACTGGCATTCCAGAAGGAAGACCTGACCTCCAGCCTCACTCACCTTAGGCAAATACCTTTATCCAAAGAGGTTAACTCTGTCCCCATTTGACCATGAGGATGACGTCTAAGATCAGAGGATGTGTGAGCTGTGTGCTAATGGTGACCCCATTGCACTCTGCTAAATGAAAGATGAAGTCAGGGTCACCCGGGAGCCACCGGACTTCCCTTCCCTACTGGGGAAGCACCAAAGGTCTCTCCATGTAGTTTGGAAACCAAGCAAGGGTACGTGATCAGCTTGGATTTTTTTTCCAGTCATTTGAGGCAAAGTAGTGTGCTGTGTCCCCTTCACTGCTTTCCCTCCCTCCCTCCCTCCCTTCCTCCCTCCCTCCCTCCCTCCGGTTCACTCAGCATTTGCTCTGTGTTTGGCACTGATTCTACGCACTGGGAATACAGCAGTGCACAAAACAGGTGCGCCACAGCCTTGCAGGTCTTACCTTCCAGTGGGGAAAACAAGGCCAAGGGAGCCCAAAGCCAGTTTGAGCACGGTGAGGGCTGTGGGAACCACCCTGGACAGAGGACGCATGGAGAATGCTGGGGATGGGTTATGACTTTAATTAGGGTGGTCAGGGAAGACCTCCCTGAGAGCTGACCTTTGAGAAGAGACTGGAAGCCATCTAGATATTTGGAGAAGAGTCTATCGGGCAGTAGGAATAGCAGGTGCACCTGTTCTGAGGCAGGTGTAGGGCTGGCGAGCTCCGGGAAGAGCCCCCGGGCCCACGAGACCAAGCCACCACGGGAAGGAAATAGGGAACAGAGGAGCGCTGAGATTCTGGCGCAGGGAACAGACCGCTAGGTCATGAGCTCAGGAGAGGACTGGGCTTTCGCCTGAGAAATATGGGGAGCCGCCGGGGCATTCTGAGCAAAACACCGATGTGACTTACGTACCGACACAGCTCATCTGGCAGCTGGTCGAGAGGACCAGGATGGCGGGAGCAGGTGGACGTGCGAGGGGTGGAAAGTCCTGGCTCCCAACCAAGGAGTGGATGGCAGCCAGGTCAGGGAAGTGGGGGTGAATCGGGGAACGCGGTCAAATCTGAGTAGATGTTATGGAAGAAAAAGCTTTGCCGTTAGGTTGGATGTAGACTGTGAGAGGTTTTTGGGTTTGGGGGTTTGTCTGGCTGAACAAGTCAAAGTGATAAGGTGCCATTCACTGAGACGGGAGGATGGGAGCAGCCGGAGGGTGTGAGGAGTGCAGCATGGGGCGCCTGACACCTGAGACGACACCTAATGAGAACAGGAATAGCCCACATGTGCCGGGCGCGGTGGCTTGCCCCTGTCATCCCAGCACTCTGGGAGGCCGAGGCGGGCGGATCACTTGAGGTCAGGAGTTTGAGACCAGCCTGGCCAACATGGCAAAACCCCGTCTCTACGAGAAATACAACAGTTAGCTGGATACGGTGGCTCACGCCTGTAATCTCAGCACTTTGGGGGGTGAAGCACGGGCACTGCTGAGCCCAAGAGTTTGAGGCCAGCCTGGGCAACACAGCAACAAAACTCCCTTTCCACCCGCAATTTTTAAAAACTAGCGGGGTGTGGTGGAGTGCACCTGTGCTCCCAGCTACTCAGGAGGCTGAGGTGGGAGGATCACCTGAGCCTGGAGGTCGAAGCTGCGGTGAGCCGTGATTGCACCACTGCACTCCAGCCTGGTGACAGAGTGAGACCCTGTCCCGAAAAAAGCCAGCCCTGGCAGGTGCAGTGCCCACACCTATAATCCCAGCACTTTGGGAGGCCGAGGCGGGTAGATCACGAGGTCGGGAGTTCAAGACCAGGCTGGCCAACATGGTGAAACCCTGTCTCTACTAAAAGTACAAAAATTAGCCGGGCGTGGGGATGCATGCCTGTAATCCCAGTTACTTAGGAGGCTGAGGCCTCGAACCCGGGAGGCGGAGGTTGCAGGGAGCCGAGATCTCGCCACTGCACTCCAGCCTGGTGACAGAGCAAGACGCCATCTCAAAAAAAAAAGAAAAGACAAAACCGGGCCCACAGTTTTGAGGCTCCTGTATGCCAGGCACTGTGCAAAGCAGCTTACACAAACTGTCCTGTTTGACCGTTACAGCTGCACGACGGTCTTCTCTGTTTGAGAAGGAAGAAAATCGGTCGTTTTGCCCATTCACAGTCGTACCAGGCCTCATGCAACAGAAAATAGATCTTGCCGTTTACCTTTCCTGTTCCAACCGCACGACTTCCTGGTCGGTGCGGGCTCCTCGCTGTGAATGAAGACGTGAGTTCTCGTCCTGCTGAGCAGTGAGATGGGGGTCAGCCGCTTTGTTCCGTTCTCAGAGCCCACCCCGCTCTGTGAGCACCCCAGGGTGTCAGCCAGCAGCCGGGAACCTGGGGGCGCTCGCCCTGCCCACGGGGGATGGGGGGACGCGGGTGACCCGGGATGGGACACAGCCACCTGCCAGATGCACGGCCAGATGTGGGGAGAGCTGAGCCTGACACAACTGGAGAACAGAGGTGTCCAAGGCGGGCACCGAGTGACGCCACGGGCTTCCTAAATAGAAGCTTCCATGACAGAAAGGGGAGAGGAGACAGCAACCCTCGGGGCGTGGCGGAGCTGGGTGTGTGCATGAAGTTGGGGGGAGCCAGGTGCGTGTGAGTGGCTGGGGGA
>PVKP010022836.1:0-37204 GCA_004027715.1 Plecturocebus donacophilus | reverse complement strand
GAACCGCCGCGCCGGGGCGCAGGCAAAGCAGCCGCGCCGGCCCAAACAGCCGCACTGGCGACCCGTGGGGCTGCTCCGCCTGGGGATCTCCTGGTCTGGGGGTAATAAAAATCCGTCTGGAAATGCGGCGTCCACTCACCCTCTGCACCCTCACTGGGAGCTGCAGTCCTGAGCTGCTCCTATGCGGCCATCTTGGATCCTGGTCGAAGTGATTCTCTTACCTCAGCTTCCCAAGTAGCTGGGATTACAGACACCCACCACCATGCCTGGCTATTTTTTTTTTTTTTTTTTTTTTTTTTTTTTTTTTTTTGTATTTTTAGTAGAGATGGGGTTTCACCATGCTGGCCAGGCTGGTCTTGAACTCCCAATCTCAGGCAATCCACCCGCCTCAGCCTAGGTCCTCCGTTTTCTATTCACTTAGCATTCCCTTAGGGGGCGTTGTACTCACAAGTCATCCGGTGACCCATTGGGGAATTTCCCGTAGGATCCAAGCCCATAGTTATCTGGGGATATAGTCAGGATGATGGTCACAACCACAGCGGGTACCCCTGGAAGATGGGAAACACTGGTCACACATAGTTCCTAATAACCAGAGCGGGTGACAAGACTAGAACTCACATCCTATTTACATCTTGTAGCAGAGACTGGCTAGCTGTTTACCAGTTGGTTTCTTTTCCTCTTTGATACATGACTAGATGCTCCCAGCCTCCCAGGCAGCTGGGTGTGCGTGGCCACATGGCTCACTTTGGGCCCATGGGATATGGGCACAAGTGATTTGCTCCATTTCCAGGCCTGCCCCATAGAAACCTCCTGCTAGACCCTCTACTCTCTCTTTCCCTGCAAACTTAGGGCAACCTGGAGGCAGAGTCTTCACTAGCTTGGATCCCTGAATAACTGCAAGACCAGGGACTCCTCTACCCCTGCCAACTAGACTGCAGGTGAACGAGAAATAATCTTCTGCTGAGATTTCAAGGCTAATCTGTTAGCGCTGCCAGTGTTGCCTTTAACTTTTTTCCTTTTCTGAGACAAGAGTCTTGCTCTGTCATCCAGGCTGGAGTGCAGTGGCACAATCTCAGTTCACTGTAACCTCCGCCCCCCAGGTTCAAGTGATTCTTGTGCCTCAGTCTCCCCAGTAGCTGGGATTACAGACGCGCACCACCACACCCAGCTAATCTTTGTATTTTTAGTAGAAACAGGGTTTCATCATGTTGGCTAGGCTGGTCTTGAAGTCCTGACCTCAGGTGATCTGCCCACCTCGGCCTCCCAAAGTGCTGGGATTACAGGCGTGAGCCACCACATCAAGCCTTGTGCCTTTAACTTACACGTGTCTGGAATGCACATTTAAGAGTCAGCAACTCCTGGCAAATCTTTCATTATGAAACCAGAAGTCCCCAATTTGAGGACTTTGAGACCCAATGAAGGATGGAGGGTTCTGTCCTGGCTGATTCGGGGGCTGATGACTGCTACTGTGCCGGCTCTCTCCAGAGCCCACGGGCACTTCCCTTCAGGGAAGCTACAATGAGAAGTCTCCCCCAGGTTTAAAGTGGCTTTTGGTGGGGAAGGAATCCTATTCACAGCTGCACACCACCACCTCCCAGCCCCACGCCACCACCCACACTCCGCACGCCGACCAGCAGATGTCCCATCTTAAGGCTCTGGTAAATAAAAAACCATTCCTTGTCCTTGTCACAGACCAGCCGCAGTGCCTCGTAAAATCGAACCTAACAGTTCATTTAATGCCTTTGTGCTTGTTCCTTCTGGTGATCCTGATATATGATAATTTTCTAAGCGAGACACTTTGTTAAAGATAAAATATTGGGGGTGGGGGAACTTGTACTTAACAAGGGAATCTGATTTTCAGCCTTCACTAAAGAAGACAGAATCCACACCCAGTATCTGGAACAGTGACTTCTCTTTCTGGGAGGAGCAGGGACAGGATGTTGTTCTTCACAAAGACATAATGACATGAGATACAAGGCGGGCGGCAAGGGTGGTGACGTGCTCGCAATCCTGATGTGTAGGAATATTTAGCCTAAAATAGAGGGAGTCTGGTGGTGGGTGATGGCAGAAGGCTGCATATAAAGAAGCAGAAAAGCAGGCTCGCTGCTCTCTAGCTTTGTGAATTGGGGGGAATGACATCATCACTTGCAGCCAGTTTCTTCACCTACGTTTGGAATGACTGCCTGGCTCACCTCACTGGCTTATCTTTCATGGGGTCACTTGTGTGCAAATATGTTGAAAAATAGGGGATTATACATACTGTTTTATATTACTTGTGGGTTATCTTTTTTTTTTTTTTTTTTTTAAATGGAGTCTCACTCTGTCACCCAGGCTGGAGTGCAATGGCATGATCTCAGCCCACTGTAACCTCTGCCTCCTGGGTTCAAGTGACTCTGCTTCAGCCTCCCGAGTAGCTGGGATTACAGGCATTCCCCACCACACCCAGCTAATTTTTGTATTTTTAGTAAAGACAGGGTTTCACCATCTTGGCCAGGCTGGTCTTGAACTCCTGACCTTGTAATCCACCTGCCTCAGCCTCCCAAAGTACTGGAATTAATTACAGGCGTGAGCCACCGTGCCCAGCCTACTTGTGGATTATCTCAAGGACTGTCTGGCAGAAGAGATATCAACTTACTGTTTTCTGCCTGAGAGAGCAAAACCGATACCACTGCTAAGTGCCACCAGGGAGTCAACAGAACTTAATGGAAAATCAGAACTGTAGAGCTTTAGGAGATGGTTATTGGCTGCCTTGTAAGGTAATGAGCTCCCCAGTAATAGAAGTATTCAAGCAGAAGTTAGATTATCTTTAGTCAAGGATAAGTCGGGTGGAGTTGAGGGTTGAGAAGGCTTCTACATTGGGAATTGAATGAAGAAATCTTCAAGATCTTTGGGGAGTCTAAGGCCTTGTGACCTACCACCAATAGGCTGCACAATCTGACATGCCGTGCCAGCGTGGCAGTGAAGTTACAATGGGATTCACTCTGCCCTTCTGAGCATACTGTCATATATGTCTGATATCTGGGAGGCCTGAAGTAGAGTGAGGCTGGCTGGGAGCTCAGGGACTGAGAGTCTGGCCTCTTTAGCACCACGCTAATGTTTTCAATCTATTGAGCACCTTCTGTGCCAGCCCCAAATCCTAGTTCCTGGAGATACAAAGAGGATTCATGGTTCAACCTTGAGGAATTTCATACTCCTAACAAATCCGGAGGAAATATACAGGTGTCCTAGAAGGAGACTTGACAAAGCTGCTCTTTGGGCAGGGCACATGTAAGAGTATGAGGCTGTCTTAGGAACTTGCTGAATGTGATGTGCTTCATCGTTCCCACCTGCTTACATATCAAAACACTGGAGAAAAACAGAAAGTCCAGGCAACATACCCCAACCAACAATGCAGAATTTAAGGATGTATTTTCGGATGTAAGTATTAAATACTTTGACAAGGGCCAGGTACATATGGAATGCTTCCAGGCCCATCCATGTGAATGAGACCAAGAGAAAATAATGAAGAAATACAGCCACTGAGATGCAGACGCCTTGCATCTTATACAGCGCAATCCACGAGTCCAGGAGGAAGGCCAGGTTCAGGAGCAGCAGAGCAGCACACAGCTGGATGAGGATTTTGGAAGGGTAATCCCTCCGGATCTTTCTAAAAGCACAGGATGAGAACAAAAATTAGCATTCTACTCTGCCAACCATGCCTCCCCCACCACCTTCTTTTTGGTTTAAGATAAGTTCTGGCTCTGTGACCCAGGCTGGAGTACAATGGCTTGATCTCAGGTCACTGCAACCTCCGCCTCCTGGGCTCAAGTGATCCTCCCACCTCAGCCTCCTGAGTGGCTGGGACTACAGGCACTCACTACCACACCCTGCTAATTTTTTGTATTTTTTTGTAGAGACGGGGTTTCGTCATGTTGCCCAGGCTGGTCTCAAATTCCTGGGCTCAAGGAATCTTGCTGCCTTGGCCTCCCAAAGTGTTGGGATTACAGGCATGAGTTACCACACCCAGCACCAATCCTTATGTAAGCATATCTGTCAGGCTCTTTGACTTTTAAGCAATTTATTTTTATTCTTTGGCAAACATCTATATGCATAAATTTCCTCTCTGAGTGTGTGTGTATGAGGGGACGGGGCTTAAAACCAACAACAACAAAGGAAAAATCTAAACAGAATCATCTGTGATAACCATAAGGAGAATTTGTGTCTATTTCTATGGGACTTTTTACATGCTGACTGTTGGCCCATACTTTTAAATAGTTTACAGTAGACTGTACTGAACACCCATCCTATTTCTCCCCAACTACTGGGGCATTGGTGCTGCTTCTCATACAGCCTGCTATATTCAGATCTTCAAAATTTACCCAGATTCCCATATTATTGTATGTTATTAGGTAAAATGAGATCACGAAAAGAGTTTAAACTATAGCTAAATGTGATAGCATAGGAAAAGCCAGCTAATTGATGGTGTGTTCATGTTTATGTGTGCAAAATTAGATCTGGTGAAGTCATTCTGAGTAATGGCTGGCCTTCTGATTATTTAGTCTCACTATTAATATTTCCAAAGGCCCATTAGAAGATCTGTAGTCACAGCTAGACCCTAACTTTGGCACTGAAAAGAAATTTTTACATTTTCTCATCAGTGTCCAAAATTGAAATCCAATAACCTACATATTGTTTCATTTAGTTAATGCAATAAAAATGCCTATGTCCTTCTTTTCCATTAGAATTTGTTGGAATTACTCCCCAAAAATGACTAAAGGGACCTGTCTGGTAAGCCAACAAGGAAAGGTTGTTATTTAGAGTGGCATTCTTGCTGCAGCGCTACGCTCACTATCTGTTTTTTTCAGTAAAGCTTTTCTGCCCTTATTTCTCTCCATCCCCACACCCATTAATGTATTTAACCTTTTGTGTTTGCTCAGTATAATTTAGAAATTTAATTTATTAAACATAGTTCTTATGCTGTACATTGTGCTGTGGTCTATTTCAGATTGCAAGTCCCTGGGTTTCGGGGCCTGCATCCCTCTTTCATATTGCTTTTTTGTTTTGTTTTATTTTTGAGATGGAGTCTTGCTCTGTTCCCCAGGCTGCAGTGCAGTGGCGTGATCTCGGCTCACTGCAACCTCCGCCTCCCGGGTTCAAGTGATTCTCCTGCCTCAGCCTCCTGAGTAGCTGGGATTTACAGGCGCCCGCCACCATGCCAAGCTAATTTTTGTATTTTTAATAAAGACAGGGTTTCCCTATGTTGGGCAGGCTGGTCTCAAACTCCTGACCTCGTGATCCACCTGCCTTAGCCTCCCAAAGTGCTGGGATCACAGGCGTGAGCTACCACACCCGGCCGCATCCCTCTTTCATTTCACAGGTACCAGGCATCATTCTGGGGTACAAAGATGATTATGACACAACCCCTGCCTTCAGTGAGCCCACAGACTAGTGGGAGGACACAAGCACATAAACCAAAAAGGTCCCATAAAGTTGACACACAGGTGCTTCACTAGCTGGGTGGACAGGGTAAGGCAGGTGGAGGAAAGGGCTTAGTTAATACATGCGGGCAATGGAGGGGAGCACTGAGTCCTAAATCCAAATTTCCATTGTGGATACTCACTCAAAAGCTATGTAGGTTACAAGAGTGACTGACAGAAAAATGGATGAAAGCCCACAACCAATATACGTAATAAACGTCAGAGCCATCGTTTGAGCAGGCAGCACAGACGTCCTAGATAGGTCCTGGAAAATGAAATATTGCTTTTAATAATCAAGTATTTTAAAATAAATTCAAGACTTATGATTTACCAAGTATTCTAGGGACCCATTCATAGTCTACTCAGCAAACCTATGAGGTAGGTACAATTATTACTATCAGGTAAAGATAAAGAAACTGAGACACAGAGAGGTTAAGTAACTTGCTCAAGGACACACACAAAGTAGAGAAGCGAAGATTCAAATTCAGGCCTGGCACACTCCAAAGCCCACGTACTTGATCACTGCGTTATAGTGCAATGGAAAGGAACTGGACCGACAGGCTAAAGACTGTGATTTAGCTCCTGCCTCTTACATTTCTTAGTTCTATGATCTAACAAATGAGTCTTAGTTCTGATTTTAATAAAATGACAGTAGCAACTCCCCATTCTACCTATCTTGCAGGATTGTTGGGATAATTAAATAAGAGCATTTATGTCAAAGTGTTTTGTAAAAGTCTTCAAGCGCATTGCAAACTAAACAATTTTTATTACCCTCCTAATCTGAATTCTAGTTATCTTAATTATTTAAAAGAGAAAAACTTAAACGTAAAAAGAGAATATGAAAAAATACTTGTCTTTCATGTTCAAGTATTTCCTTCAGGTGCATTTGCTTATTAGAAGAGAAGTCTCTCTCTCTCTCTCTCTTTTTTTTTTTTTTTTTTGAGATGGCATCTCACCCTGTTGCCCAGGGTGGAGTACAATGGCATGATCTCGGCTCACTGCAACCTCCCAGGGTCAAGTGATCCTCCTGCCTCAGCCTCCCGAGTAGCTGGGACTACAGGTGCACACCACCACTGCCTGGCTAATTCTGTGTTTTTGGTAGAGATGGGGTTTTACCATGTTGGCCAGGCTGGTCTCAAACTCCTGACCTCAAGTGATCCACCCACCTCGGTCTCCCAAACTTCTGGGATTACAGGCATGAGGTGATCTCACTGGTGTATAAATCAGCCACAATATCATATCTGCTGATCTGTCAAGGTTATCCATCCACCAGATTAGACATTGTAGTATGACGCCCAGCTACCCCTCAGACCCAGAATTTAAGGCTACATGGCACGGGCATATTACCAGTAGAACGCCGAAGCTTGTTAGATGGCTACAGGTACAGATGGTTTCATTCAATCTCCTGTCTTTAACAGAGCAGCCATCGCCTGACCAGCCTCCTCTGCCACCTGTTGGTATTGGGAAGAGTATCTGTCCCATCAGCAAGGCCACAGCACCAGTGACTCCACACCCTCCCAATTCACCCACTCAGGAGTTTGAAAAGGTTATGACTGGAACTTACCATTCCTGCCCAAGTCCCAAAATACACATCTCACTGTTAACTTATCCTGTGGTAGAAAGATAAATCACAGATAATTAATTTACTGAACCAAAAAAAAAACTCAAAGGCATTTGAAAAAAAAAATTGTGGTATTTTTTATTTCAGCATCTTAGGCTTAATTTTTGGAGAGTTCTTATTTTATAAGACCTCTAGAAGCAAATGAGCCCTAAGTAGACCAGCACTTCTTAAGCTCATCAGTCGTGCACAGGAGTCACTTCGGGGCCTTGTGAAAATGTACATTCTGACTCAGTGGGTCTGAGTTGGGACCTGAGACTCTGCATTTCTAGCGGACTCCCAGGTGATGCCGATGTTGGGGATGTGTGGACCGCACTGTGAGTAGTGAGGTCGTAGATGATGCTTAGTGTGAACTGAGCTGAGAATCAGACCTGCAGCCTCAGACCCACACGCACTGGTAGCTGATATTTCGCAGTTGTTAAGAGCTTGCTTTTGCACTGATTCTTCCTGGAAATTAGGTGGTCAATTATTTTTTCAGACAAGGTCTCACTTTGTCACTCAAGGTGGAATGCAGTGGCCCACACTTGACCTCCCAGGCTCAAGTGATCCTCCCGCCTCAGCCCCCCAAGTCGCTGGAACTACAGGAGCCTGCCACCGTGCCCAACTAATTTTTTATCTTTTGGAGAGATGGGGTTTTGCCATGTTGCCCAGGCTGATCTCGAACTCCTGAGCTCAGACAATCCACCCGCCTCAGCCTCTCAAAGTGTTGGGATGACAGCGTGAACCACTGCACCCAGCCTGGTCAATTATTAAATCAAATGGAGAGACGTGATTCTAGCCTTAATGCACTACTCCAACTGAGCTGAAGGTTCTTTCTGCCGGATCTGCCTTTTGCAGGCCGTGCCTTACAGGCATAGTTTGTACAAGGTCTTCCTGGTCATTGAACAGACGGCACTGGCCTCTCCCCACCTGGCTCGGGTTGGTGTGCTTTAATGTGACTGTCACGTTTCTTGTCAAGTTCCTGACGGTCAGGTTTGCAACACTCGATGATATGACGTAGCTGATCAGAGAGAGGTTCTCCGGGGAAGGATCCTGGCACACCAAGATGGCAAGGGCAAATGAGATCGTGTCAGAGTTTTAGAACTAGAAGGAACACTAAGGATATTCAGTCCACACTGTTTATTTTCCAACATAGGTCAGAAATCGAGGGGCAGGGAGGAAAGTGACTTTCCCAAGGGATCACAATGAGAGAGACAGAGCTTGTTCTCTGTTTCAATGCTCTAAATACTCAGCTAAATTGCACAGATGGACACAACAGGGTTTTGCGCTCTTTAAAGGGAACATAGCATTAAGCCATTTAAGACGTGTGTCCCCAAGCAAGTCACTTAACCTCTCTCTGCGCTTCCATGGCTTCATCTGTAGAATGGGATAATAATAGTTCCTTCCTCTCAGGGTTGTTGAAAGGATTAGGGTTAACATTTGGAACTGCTTAGATAGTGCTCGGCAACTAGTAAATGTAAATACCACATAACTGTCACTTACTGGTACTTATCATCACCAGTATCATTAGGCTGTGTTTAAATATGAATTGCAGCATTTCAGCAATACATTTGATTTACAGAAGCCTTAAGGATATTCGAGCACTAAAAGAAATGAAATGCCCCCATCTCCAAATAAAACCCAAGCCAAAAGCGGTGAACAGCAGTTTTACCTGAAACAAGGCAGGTGTTTCAAAAAAATTGAACAGAACCCTGGAAGCTAGCTCCATGTCATTAGCTGGTAAATTACTCATCAGTGATGAAGGAAGAGTAATTTTGCCAATACTGTTCTTAGGAGCTTGGGTTTCCAGAGAAACCTGAAAATCAAGTGGAAAATAAGATTAACTGTCTGGAGCTAGTATAATGAGATGGAAAACACACCCGTTAGGTTGGTGCAAAAGTAACTGCAGTAGTTGCGTTCTTTTTAAAAAAAGTAAAATCACAATTGCTTTTGCACCAACCTAGTAATTAAGACGCAGGGTCCTATGAGGACCTGATCTGTGGCATCTCTATGCAAACTAGCTTCTGCTTCTATTCCTTGGTTGCTACTAAATTAAAGAAATGAAGTGTAGGCCAGGCGCAGTGGCTCATGCCTGTAATCCCAATACTGAGAGGTTGAGTCAGGAGGATCACCTGAGGTCAGGAGTTTGAGAACAGCCCGGCCAACGTGGCAAAACGCCATCTCTACTAAAAATACAAAAATTAGCCGGGCATGTTGGCAGGCGCCTATAATCCTAGCTACTAGGGAGGCTGAGGCAAGGGAATCACTTGAACCTGGGAGGCAGAGGTTGCAGTCACCCGGGACCGCACCACTGCACGCCAGCCTGGGTGACAGAGCGTGACTCCATCTCAAAAAAAAGAAAGGAAGGAAGGAAGGAAGTGTAATAAGGAGGAGGAGGAGGCCTCCAAGAAGGAAAGGAAACATTTTAAGGATGCATAGAAATAACTGAACAGTGCAAGATGACTGCAGACCCTGGGAGACTGCAGCAGCAAACACACCAAGGTAGTCACCAGTTAGGGTAAGCCCTCACAGAACCACATGCACTGCACTTGTAAAGGGAAGACTATGAAAATTAAAAAGCAAGACTTGGTTTCCTTGGGTGTTTGCAGCCCCAATCCCTCTAAACAGGTGGAGAGAAAATCACTAGAAACAGCAATGATATCCAGCACCCCTATATACAGCAGTGTAGTTCTAAGACTTCTTATAATATTGAAATGTGGTAAGTAGCTGACGCCCCTGCCTACTCTCCCAACTGCTTAAAACCCTCTGCTGGACACCACCCATGCCAGCTTACAAAATTCAGCTTCTAAAGGGTGAACGCAGGGTAGAACAGGGACCTCCAACATCCTGCTCCAGCCAAGACCAATTTTTTTCTTTTTTGAGACAGAATATTACCCTGTTGCCCAGGCTGGAGTGCAGTGGTGCAGCTTGGCTCACTGCAACCTCCGCCTCCTGAGTTCAAGCAATTCTCCTGCCTTAGCCTCCTGAATATCTGGGATGACAGGCGCATGCCACTATGCCTGGCTAATTTTTGTATTTTTAGTAGAGATGGGGGTTTCACCATGTTGCTCAGGCTGGTCTTGAACTCCTAACCTCCAGCGATCCGCATGCCTTGGCCTCCCAAAGTGCTGAGATTACAGGCGTGAGCCATTGCGCCCGGCCAACATCTTTTTTGATTCTGTGTTGCCTCACTGTTCTAGATGCCAAATATTTTGAATATCACCCCTGACTATAAGCAGTAATTGCCTCAATCATGAAATACAATGGGAACTACAATCACACACAAGATAATTTTTTTTTCTGCCATCAATTACAATGTACCTGAAGATTTGCAGGGTCTTGGGCTGCAAAGGTAGTTGTGTTGAAATTACTGGCATTCACTCTGATCACGGCCAGTGCCAAAGAAGGGGAGGTTAGACTTATGGTCTTGTTTGAAAAGTTCAGCTGTAGGCCAATGTCATCCACTACTTTCAGCAATCTGTAAAGAAAGGATGGCAGTTTATTTTTTTGTTTGTTTTTGTTTTTTTGAGACAGAGTCTCATTCTGTCTCCCAGGCTGGAGTACAGTGGCATGATCTCAGCTCACTGCACCCTCCACCTCCCGGGTTCAAGCGATTCTCCTGCCTTAGCCTCCCGAGTAGCTGGGACTACAGGCACACATCACCATGCCTGGCTAATTTTCGTTTTTTAAAGTAGAGACGGGGGTTTCACCGTGTTAGCCAGACTGGTCTCGAACCCCTGACCTCAAGCGATCCGCCCACCTCAGCCTCCCAAAGTGTTGGGATTACAGGCGTGAGCCACTGCGCCCAGCCTCAAGGCTGGCAGTGTAGATTTGGAAGTCCCTCTCTGTCTCCTCATTCTAAGCGGAATATAGAGTAGCAACCTGAAAGACCATGATGAACCTGGTACTTGGGAGAAAAAGACTTGGGGTATTAATCATGTGAGCAGCACCTTTATCTATGGAGGGTCCCCTCTCACAACCACTTCAGTTTGCTAAGTCGTACCTTTGAGCCAGAGGGGCCAGCATGGCGGGCGGGGAATGAAGGAGTTTGCTGACTTGGTTTATCATTTCTCCCGCGAGGTTAGGCTCCAAGCTGCCCAAGGACAGAGCCTTCTCCATCTGTGACACTTGGTTCTCAAGATCAGAAATACTGCTGGTGTTGACGATGTCTATACCAAAGAGCCAAATCGTGTTACGAACACACAATGGAAAACTCACTAATGAAGATAAACGTACATAGACCCTGTGATATGGCCAACTCACTCCTGGGTATTAGCCCCAGATAAATGAAAACATACATCTTAGGAAGACTTGTTCATGAATGTTTATAGTACCCTTTTTCCTAATAGTCCCAAACTAGAAACAACCCAAATGCCCATCAACTGGAGAACAGGTCAACAAACTGTGGCACCTCCATACAGTGAAATATTATTCAGCGATAAAAAGGAACTAACTCTAAATACATGCGATGGCATGGTGGATCTGCAATTTTCCAGTACAGGATGCTAAATGAACGAAGCCAAACTCAAAAGGCCACATACTAAGTGACTCTCTTCATGTGATACTCTAGAAAAATCCAAAAAACTGTAGGGAAACAAAACAGATCAGCGGTGGCCAGGGACTGAGGGTGATTGGGGTAGGTTTTGACTTCAACGGGACACAAGGGAACTTTGGGAGTAGTGGGAAACTTATCTATCTTGATTATGATGGTGGTTACGTGACGGTGGGTGTTTCCGGCTGCACAGAACTGCAAAATTTTGATTTATCCATAAAATTGGATACATTTTACTATATGTAAATTATACTTCAATAAATCTAACCAAAAATATAAAGCACATCAGTATATTTAATATACACTCATACAAGCACAAGTATATTTGTATTTAATTTGTATCATGCGTACAGGATTTTATGTGGATTGTTAGAAGCTCTTTTGTGGAAAAGAGAATATCATGGGCTGGGCACAGTGGCTCACGCCTGTAATCCCAGCACTTTGGGAGGCCGAGGCAGGTGGATCACCTGGGGTCAGGAGTTCAAGACCAGCCTGGCCAATATGGTGAAACCCTGCCTCTACCAAAAATATTTTAAAAATTAGCCGGGTGTGGTAGCATGCGCCTGTTGTCCCAGGTACGCCAGAGGCTGAGGCACCAGAATCGCTTGAACCCAGGAGATGAAGGTTGCGGTGAGCCAGAATTGCACCACTGCACTCCAGCCTGGGTGACAGAGCGAGACTCCGTCTCAAAAACAAACAAACAGAAAACCCAGAATATTATGAAATCCACAGCTGATCTATCACCTGTAAGTCTGATTTTTAATAGTGTTTTTAATTGGGAAACAATGACACAAACCTGTCTTTAACAACAGACAGCTCTTGATTTCACCACTTAACACCCTATTTCTTATTTTGCCAATTCCCGTGGAATCTCTAGGCATGTGTATTTACTCTGTTTCAAACACGGTGTGCAAACTATTTGTTGTCGGGCTATTTTCACCTCATATCAAGACTTGAAAAAGGCCCACGAGTTTCTGTATATTTCTGTTTCTGTTCTAATGACTTACATGGAAGCATAACAGGCATTGTGTTGCAGTAGTGTATCTTATTTAATCATTCCTTTCTTATGGAACCGTTAAGTTTATTCTAATTTTTAGCCCCTGGGTAACACCTCAACCTGTATCTTTTATGCATTGTCGCTTTGCTTCTTGTTACCACAGGAACAGCACAGGCACCAGAGGCCACCTTGATTGTGTTTTGTGCAGCCTGTTAGGCTGAGTCTAAGGGTCTGGGAATGAGCTTTGGGAAGGTGGCCATCTTAGGCCCAGGTTAATGAACTTCAATTTTACTTTATTCTTCATCAGCCATTGGATCTTCCTTTTTGACTACAGCCCCAGTGATTTTCTAATTTGGCCAAAAATATTTATATTTATAAAAAACTGTTGGCTGGGCACAGTGGTTCACACCTATAATCCCAACACTTTGGGAGGCCGAGGTAGGAGGATCGCTTGAGCCCAGGAGTTTAAAACTAGCCTAGGTAACATAGCAAGACTCCAAATCTACCAAAAAAAAAAAGAAAAGAAAAGAAAAAAGAAACAATTTTTAAAAATTTCTTGAAGAGAGAGCAGTGCACATTTGAAAAAATATGAAGTCATGTGGCAGAAGCTTCTTATCGCCTGGTGATGCTGGCACCAGGGTGGAGGAGGTGGGTACCACAACCAATGTGACGCCACCAAAACCTTGGCTTTGCCTCCCCCACCCTCCACATTCTAGAGGAAGACCTGCCTCTCACTCACGGAGCTGGAGCTCCAGTGGACCCAGATTTCTCCCTGCCTCCCTCCCTCTTGCCTTCACCTCTGTGCCACTAAGCCTACCTCGGCCCCGGGAGCCCTTGGTGGTTTCCATGGCGTTCTCATGCACACCTTCATTCTCAGCCTCGTGCAATTAGTGTGATGATTTCAATCCTCACATAGAACAGGCGGGGGCAGGAGCTTGGTCCAGATCACGCTGTCTGTGAGGTCCATGCAGACCCGAGCCTGGGTCTTCACAATGTCCCTCCCCTCCTACCGCTACCTTGGCTCAGTCCCAGCCCTTTCACTCAGTAACGGACTGATTTTCAGACCTGCCAATGTTTTCTTTTGTCTTCTTTCTAAACTGAACTGCTATGTTTAATAGATCAAAAGTTTACTCTTCAGGGCATTGAAAACAGTGTCCCAACCACCTTTTGTAGGAGAAAGAAACCTAGAAAATCTCCATCTCCATCAAATGAGATCTGCGCTTGCCCCTTAGAGCTATTTCTCCATCATCTGGGTCAAAACAATCGAACTCAGCCACAGCCGAGAAGCAAAGTAACAACTGCATGAGATACCTGGGAGCTAAAAAGTAGAAAAAACTTAATGGTTTCAGAAGAAAGGAATGATTCAGTTAGATAGGCCACCTCAACACAATGTCTATTATGCAACCATGCAAGTCATTAGAACGTTAGAAGGTCTAAAGGAAAGCTCTAGAAATCAAGCGAACGTCATACAAACAAAGGCTCAACATGGTCTTATCATAGATGTCTTGATTGGCAGATTGGCCCCTGTTCCGGTGGCATCTTACGCTTACCTGTCTGGACAGGATGCGCGCTGGTGGTGATGACATTCACAGAGGCAGACACCGTAGGAGAGGAAAGTGAGGCTTTCACAGGAGGTGGGGTGCCGGAGACATGGGTTTGGGGCATAGGGGAAGAGATCGTTCCAGACTGTGGGGGCGTGTCAATGGCAGGGCTGGAAGCTATGAGAGCTGAAGGCTGGGGTGAAGGGGGGTGCATCTCCCCTATTGGAGAGGGAACATCGTGGGTCACAGGTGAATAATCTGGGGGCTTAGCAAACGAGGCGGCATTGGGGATCTGGGAAAACATAGTGACCCGGGACACCACTGGGATGGATTGGCTGGAAGAAAACGGTGGGCCACGTGGGCTGTCCGCAAGACAGACAATGGGATCCTGCAGGTCACTAAAGGAACAAATCAGAGAGACACATGTGAGACACAAATGAGCTCCAGAGGGGTCGAATCTTTCCTCTCTGGCAATTATCTGACACTGTCAAGTTGACCTGTAGTTACATCAGGGACATGACACTTCCAGCCTCTGCCATTTCACACCCTCTGTGCACCTGCCCCAGCCCCCAAGCCCTGCCCACTTCTACCGCCTACTTCCTGGGAGAAAGATGGGCCCGGAGGGATGCTCCTCTGTGACTCCCCAGCTCTGCTCACTAGTCCACTGCTGCTCTGTGGCTCCATGTCTCATGGTCACTCAATTAAGGGGATCTGCTCTGTCCTCCCAGGGGAGGGGAACTGTGAAATGTCTCATGACCCAGCTGGTTTCCATATACTAGGAATCTGTCTTAATCAACTTTACACTGCGATAGCCTGGCATAGTGGTAACTGACACATGGTAACTGATCAAGAAATACTGGTTGAATGAAAACAATGAATCGAACTGGGGCAAAAGGGGTGGTCCTCAACTTCCACATCAGCTATGCCTTCAAGGTTCCTTTAGCTCAGTGGTTCTCAACCCTGGCTGTGCATGAGACCTACACAGAGCACTTTTTTTTTTTTTGAGATGGAGTCTCACTCTTGTCGCCCAGGCTGGAGTGCAATGGCACGATCTTGGCTCACTGCAACCTCTGCCTCCTGGGTTCAAGTGATTCCCTTGCCTCAGCCTCCCGAGTAGCAGGGTCTACAGGTGTCTGCCACCACGGCCGACTAATTTTTG
The DNA here is from genome assembly GCA_004027715.1 of Plecturocebus donacophilus. Lineage (NCBI taxonomy): Eukaryota > Metazoa > Chordata > Mammalia > Primates > Pitheciidae > Plecturocebus > Plecturocebus donacophilus. The sequence goes on along the minus strand of PVKP010022836.1, from coordinate 21,902 downwards.
TATTTTTAGTAAAGATAGGGTTTCGCCATGTTGGCCAGGATGGTCTCGAACTCCTGACCTCCGGTAATCCAACCGCTTCAGCCTCTCAAAGTGCTGGGAATACAGGCGTGAGCCACCGCACCCGGCCCAGAACACTTTTTAAAACATTTATGTGTATAGATTTCTGTGGCCTACTCTGTGTTTGATTCAGTTGGTCTTGGGATGGGGCATGTGTATTTTCTAAACTCTCTGGCGATTTTCATGGGCATCAAAGGTGGAGACGTTTTCACCTACTCTCTGGCACAAGATCCATCAGTCTTGAGGGATCTAGGGAGGAACAACTAGAGGAGGAGCAAGAAATTGAAATTATTACCCAGGGAAGGCTCTGATATAGTTTGAGATACTTAGAACACCAACGAGGAATGTGTTCTTAGAGCTTCTCTAGGGTGAGAAGAGGGAGAAATATTAGGTCAAGGGCCCTAAAGCAAGTCACATCTATAAAAAGAAAAGCCTGTTTGGTCCAATCTGGCTGGGCACTTGGCTATAGGCCTCTCTGCACCCCCTGAGTTTCAGGGCAGTGAGGACACAGGAGTGTCAGACAGTCAGAAATGTGATGGGTCAAAAAGCCTTGACTCAGCCGGTCACAGTAGCTCACGCCTGTAATCCCAGCACTTTGGGAGTCTGAAGCAGGTAGATCACCGGAGGTCAGGAGTTTGAGACCAGCCTGGCCAACATGGTGACACTCATCTCTACTAAAAGCACAAAAATTAGCTGGGCGTGGTGGCAGGTGCCTGTAATCCCAGCTACTAGGGAGGCTGAGGCAGGAGAATCGCTTGAACCTGGGTAGTGGAGGTTGCAGTGAGCCGAGATCATGCCATTGCACTCCAGCCTGGGCAACAGAGCAAAACTCTGTCTCAAAAACAAACAAAATGCCTTCACTTAGGCTCTAGCTCTCACCACTCCTGTCGACAATTTACCCAACATCCCTCAGACTCCATTCCCTTAACTGTACACTGTAGCAACCCACCTGGCCAGGTTGAGATAAAGGTGCTTTGCAAAGTGTACATTAAATTTTCTCAGGCTTATCTGGGGGTCTGCAGAAGGCAGACCCCCAACACAGCTCCCGTTCACTGGGCTCAACTGAGAAGAGGTTGCCTCCTACTCCCCCTGTCACTTATGCTAGTCGGAGCCCTCCCTCCACCGTGAGGCACACAGGGAATCGGCAGCAGTGACAGGCAATGCCAGCAACACCTCTGAATCCCTTGAGCACCTCAGCACCCATGCCTGGGCTCCCGCTCCAAAGCAGCTGACCTGGAACCTCTGGCAGTGGGCGCAGGTGCCCGTTTGGATGCACGTCATTTTAATGTGCTCTTTACTGCGGTGTAGCCTACATAAAGTGTCCTAATCTTACATTTAGGGCTTCACGAATTTTACATATACTCACCATCTAGATCAAAACAGAGCATTTCCAGCACCCCAGAAGGCCACTCTGACACATCAGTATGTTTTGAAAATACCCCAGGTATTTCTAATGTACAGTCAATCTTAAGAACCATATATTAGAAAGACCCTGAGTGGGCATCTAATTCTAGCCCAGTGGTTCTCAAACTTGGCTGCACATTAGAATCACCCCACCCAGGAGTTTTTAAAAACCGGGAAGCCCAGGCCGCATCCTAGACCGATCTCTGAGGGTAGGAGGCAGGCATCAGTGTTTGTATCTTTTGGTTTTTTCCTTTTTGTGGAGAATACATTCATTAATTCATCTAGAGACAAGGCCTTGTTTATCACCCAGGCTGGAATGCAGTGGCACGGTCATGACTCACTGCAGCCTCCACTCCCCAGGCTCAAGTGATCCCTCCTGCCTCAGCCTCCCAAGTAGCCGGGACTACAGGTGTATACAACCATGCCCGGCTAATTTTCAACAACTTTCTGTAGAGATGGAGTCTCACTATGTTGCCCAGGCTGGTTGTGAACTCCTGGGCTCAAGCGATCCTCCCACCTTGGCCCCCCAAAGTGCTGGGATTACAGGCGTGAGCCACCACGCCCGGCTGCATCTATGTCTTTAAAATGCTCCAGAGGATTTCAATATGTGGCCAGGATTGAGAACCACTGCCCTGCTCTACAGTCTATAGATAGACCCTCGGTGCTCAAAGTGGAGTCCATGAACCAGCACCACTGGCTTCACTTGGGGAGGTCAGAAATACAGACTCTCAGGCCCAGACCTTCCTAGATCAGAATCTGCATTTTAACAAGCTCCTGAGTGATGGATGTGCATAGGGATGCTTGAGAAGTGCTGATCTAATCCACTTCCTAATTTTACAGAGCTCTGACTCACTTCTTCATTTGACCTGAGATTCTGAAGGCAAAGAAGTGCCTGCTCTTGAACACGGATACAGCTAGTTAATGATTGAGCCCTAGCTGGACATCAGTTTCACATCCTGCCCCCTTTTCTATATCCTGTTTCTTCTTAACCACTCTCTAAGCCACTAGGGGGCAGTGGGGCTGCCTCAAAAGAGGGATGCTCTTCTGATCTGATCCCAAAGCTTCCAAACTCTATCCCCCGAAATGGGGCTCAATGCTCCAGCCTAATGGGGCGTGTGACGCTCAATGGGGCATGTTACTCTTTACTTTTTATTGCAGAAAATGCTGCTACAATCCTTAACTAAAGACTTTTACCTGTTCCTCAAGGCCCAATGTTTTAATATTAGTATATCCCAGAAATCTGGCCCAAAAAGGGTGGACAGGCTACACTTAGCCTTCTCTTCCCATCTGAGAAGCTTCACAGATTTTTTTAAAAGTCCTTTTTATCTAAATACAATTTATATCTGATTGCAGAAGAATATAGAAAATGCTGCAAAGTAAGAAAGAAAATACCAAGTAAAAAAACAACTCATAATGCCAGCAGGCAGGTCAATCATGCGGAACCACAGTGGACATTTTCACTCATGTCCTTCCTGTTTCTTTCTATTTATATTCCTGTATACCTGTGGTCACATCATGTGTGACTTTCAGAGTCTGCTGCTATTTTGGAGCACCCATCTCCCAGTTTCCCTCCATTGGAACAATGACTTTAAGGCAACAATTCTCAGCTTTGGTGGCACATTAGAATCGCCAGAAGGGCTTTTATTTTTTTTTTTGAGACAGGGTACTCCTCTGTTGCCCAGGCTGGAGCGCAATGGCTAGATCATAGCTCACTGCAGCCTTGGGTTCCTGGGCTCAAGTGATTCTCCCACCTCAGACTACAGGCATGTGCCACCATGCCCAGCTTTTTTTTTTTTTTAATTTTTAGTAGAAATGAGGTCTCACCCAGGCTGATCTTCAACTCCTGAGCTGAAGCAGTTCTCCCACCTGGGCCTTCCAAAGTGCTGGGATTACAGAGATCCTCAGCCCGGTGACTGGGAATCAGTATTTTTTTAAACTTTTTTTTTTTTAACTAATTTTAGCCTTACAGAAATACTGCAAAAATAATACAAACAGCTCTGTATACCTCCCACGCAGCTTGGTCACCCATTGTTAACATCTAACATCCAAAATTAGACCCAAATGTCTATCAAAGTTTAGTATATGACAAAGGTGACATCTCAGATCACTGAGGAAAAGATGAACTTTTTAATATTTAACTATTTAAAATTGTTTCAAAATCTGCATGACAAAAACATGATAAAGTAAAAAAATAGCTGAAAAACTGGGAGAAAATATTTGCAACATATACCACAGATATACATATAAAGAGCTAATATACACAATATATAAAATACTCTTAAATAAGTGATCAAATATCAATTAGAAAAAATACAGAAAAGACATGAACATGTAATTCACAAAAAGATACAGAATAACCCCCAAATATATGAAAAAAAGTTCAGACTCTGCCTTAGTAAGAGAAATGCTGATTAAAGTAACACTGAGACACCATTTCTCACCTATCATATCGGCAAACATGTTTTTTAAATGACAAAACAGTTGGTGAGTCTTGGGGAGTCAGAGTATGTTTAATGCTCCCCAGGTGATTCTAATGTGCAGCTAAGATTTCAAACCACTGGTTTAAGGCCACGTTCCAAGGGGAAACTTCATACTGCAGAAAAGTGCATTTTCCCTAAAACTGAAAGCCTTCTCTACTCCCATAATTCTAGAACTCCTTAGCTAGCATGGTGATTAATTTTTTTTTTTTGAGATGGCATCTTACTCCGTCACTCAGGCTGGAGTGCAGTGGCACGATCTTGGCTCACCACAACCTCCGCCTCCCGGGTTCAAGCAATTCTCCTGCCTCAGCCTCTCCTGTAGCTGGGACTACAGACACGTGCCACCAAGCACGGCTAATTTTTTTTTTTTTTTTTTTGTATTTTTAGTAGAGATAAGTTTTCGCCGTGTTACCCAGGATGGTCTCGATCTCCTGACCTTGTGATCCTCCTGCCTCGGCCTCCCAAAGTGCTGGGATTACAGTTGTGAGCCACTGCGACCAGCCTAATTTTTTTTCTTTTTGAAGGAGAAGGGTCAGCATGTTTGTTACATACCACTGCAGCTTTTCCAGCTCTTCTGGGGAGGAAGGGCAGGGTGTCTTGACAGAACAGCAGCAGTGTTCTAGGGGAGACAAAAGGAACAGGAACAAGAAAAATGCACAGTCAAGAACAAAGCAAGGTGGCAGCTCAGAACCATTAACCATCACGGTTCCTACACCGCCCGCATCGAAGAGAGTAATTGTCTAAACAGGTGACAAAATACATTGGATGCCGGCATAGTGACAATTATATACTATATACATAGTAGGTGCTCAAAAATATTTATTAATTTTTTGGGGGGGTTATATGCATGGAGCACCAGTCACTCTTCAGGAACTCCTAAGAGGAATTCACAAGTAAACATATCTTGGAGGACGTGATGTTAAGTGAAATAAGCCAGGCATGGAAAGACAAATACCGCATGATCTCACACAGATGTAGAATCTAAAAAGTCAAACTCATAGAAACAGAGTGAAATGGGGTTTACTGGGGGAGGGCCCAAGGCGGAAGGAATGGGGAGATGTTGGACAAAAGACAAAATTTCAGCTAGGCAGGAGGAATAAAAGAGATCTACCGTACAACATGATGACTGCAGTTAATAATGACGTACTGTATTCTCGGAAAGCGCTGAGAGAGTAGACCTTAAACGTTCTCACCACAAAAAACCACAGGTATGTGAGGTAATGCAGTGTTAAACAGTTGCTATAGCCATTCCATGGTGTATATCAAAACCTCACGGTGTACACCACAAATATGTACAATTTTGCCTGTCAATTAAAAAGTAGGCATATCCCAGTAGCAACCCACTGAACACTCCAAAAAGAATTCTCCTTCTCAACAGGGTTTATTTTATCATGTTATCAAATAAGACATATTAAAACTTTATTAGTGGGGAGGGAGAGGGTTAGGATAAATACGTAATGTGTGTGGGCTTAAAACCTAGATGATGGGTTAACAGGTGCAGTAAACCACCATGGCACAAAAGGCAATGTCTTGGGCCGGGCATGGTGGCTCACACCTGTAATTCCGGCACTTTGGGAGGCCAAGGCAGGCGGATCACTAGGTCTGAAGGTCGAGACCATCCTGGCCAACATGGTGAAACCTCGTCTCTACTAAAAATACAAAAAATTAGCTCGGCATGGTATGGTGGCATGTGCCTGTGGTCCCAGCTACTTGGGAGGCGGAGGCAGGAAAATTGCTTGAACCTGGGAGGCGGAGGTTGCAGTGAGCCGAGACTGCGCCACTGCCCTCCAGCCTGGGCCACAGAGTGAAACTAGGCCTCAAAATACATAAATAAATAAATAAATCTTTCTGGAAATTCTGTCTAGATTATCAGATAGCTAAGAATTGAAGACATTCTGTTTCTTTCTACTTTAGCCTTGGTTTAGGTGAAAGAAAATTTAATGTTGCAAACCTGTACATTCTGCACAAGTATTCCAGAACTTAAAATAAAATAAAATAAAATAACTGTATTAGCAAGTAGGGAAAATAACCTTCTAGGGCTCTTTAAAAATTGCCCAATGGACAGGTGTGGTGGCTCACGCCTGTAATCCTAGCACTCTGGTAGGTGGAGGCAGGAGGTTCACTTGAGCCCAGGAGTTTGAGACCAACCTGGGCAACATAAGGAGACTTCATCTCTACTAAAATTAGCTGGGTGTGGTGGTGCATGCCTGTAGTCCCAGCTACTCGGGAGGCTGAGGTGAAAGGATCACCTGAGTCTGGGAAGTCGAGGCTGCAGTGAGCCATGAGTGCACCATTGCACTCCAGCCTGGAAACAGACTGAGACACTGTCTCAGAGAGAGAGAGAGAGAGAGAGACAGAGAGAGAGAGAGAGAGAGATTCAGAGAGAGACAGAGAGAGAGAAATTGCCCAAGGACAAAGGAGTCAAAACAGAAAGCTGTAACATACGTAAATTTATTATACTTTCAATTAGAAAAATAACACATCAAAAGCCATATGAAGAGAAATGCAGCAATAATAACAATAGACAACTTACCCATTGGTCGAATCTTTACTCTTTCCAAAGCAGCTATTACAGCACACGCATTCATTGTATTATTCAGTTTTATTGTGAATGTGCAATTTAATGTGCTGTAAAGAGAAATATACATAACCAGAATGTCAGTAAGTAGGAAACCTACCTACATATCTGTAATTGCTTTTGCAAACTTAGAGTGAGGAAAGAGGACACTGATACTGTTCACTTGTGATGTCACCCCAGTAAGCTTGTAAATACCCCTTTACCATGGTTTGAATTTTACCCAAAAAGACTTTATATTAAGAGACATTTATGGAGGTTCATGTTCACAGAGGTTGCAAACCAGAGACTCTCTGACCACACACAGGTGCTGGATCATTTTGCCTGCCTACACAATGAACAGGCAGGGGTGAAACTTGGTTGCAGAGACAAGCAAGCACCTTAACACCTTTAATCTCACCCCACAAACACTAGCTGGCCACTTGCCTGGTGTCTATAAACATTTGAGCTTCCTTCCATCATGGGAGCCCTTTCACATACCAGCCTAGATGAACATCAAGATCTTTTTTTCTCTCTTTTTTTTTCTTTTTAGATGGAGTCTCGCTCTGTCACCCAGGCTGGAGTGCGGTGGTGTGATCTTGGCTCACTGCAACCTCCCTGCCTTCCGGGTTCAAACAATTCTCCTCCCTTAGCCTCCCTAGTATCTGGGATTACAGGTGTGCACCACCACCACATCCCACTAATTTTTGTATTTTTAGTAGAGAAAGGGTTTTGTCATGTTGGCCAGGCTAGTCTCAAACTCCTGACCTCACGTGATCCACCCACCTCGGCCTCCCAAAGTGCTGGGATTACAAGCGTGAGCCATTGCACCCAGCCCACATCAAGATCTTTCAAGTCCAAAATCTTTCTGTGGCCGGGTGCACTGTCTCACACCTGTAATTCCAGCACTTTGGGAGGCCAAGGCGGGTGGATCACTTGAGTCCAGGAGTTTGAGACCAGCCTGGCCAACATGCTGAAAACCTGTCTCTACTAAAAATACAAAAATTAGCTGGGTGTGGTCGTGGGCGCCTGTAATCCCAGCTACTCAGGAGGCTGAGGCAGCGAGAGTTGCTTTAACCTGGGAGGCGGAGGTTGCAGTGAGCCGAGATTGTGCCATTGCACTCCAGCCTGGGCAACAGAGTAAGACTCCGTCTCAAAAAAAAAAAAAAATCTTTCTGGAAACTTCATCTAGATTATCAGATAGCTAAGAATTGAAGACATTCTGTTTCTTCCTACCTAGCTTTGGTTAAGTGAAAGAAAATTAATGTTGCAATAACGAAAAGAGATCACTGAAATGAACTAAATATGTATAGTGGATAGGGATTACAATTTCACAGAAGACTTGCCCTTATTTGTACCAATGAATAGTTTGATGAGTAGAAACTCTCAATTTCTAGGACTTTGACTGTCACAGAAGGCTTGGGGTCCAGGTAGTGAGAGTGTTGCCCTATAAGCCATTGGTTTACGCAGCCAGGATAGCCAATGGACACAATTTAAAATGATAATCAGTGCAACCTCAAATGATTGTGGGACAACCTCTGATTCACCCCTGCCTGTATGTGCTTCTTAATTTGTTCTTTTCTCTCTTTCTCTCTCTTTCTTTCTTTCTTTCCTTTCGTTATCTTTTCTTATTTCTTTTCATTCATTCATTCATTCATTCATTCGAGACAGTCTCACTCTTTTGCCCAAGCTGTAGTGCAGTGGTGCAATCTCAGCTCACTGCAACCTCTGCCTCCCAGGCTCAAGCGATTCTTGTGTCTCAGCCTCCCAGTATCTGGGATTAAAGGCGCCCACCCCTACGCCCGGCTAATTTTTGTATTTTTAGTGGAGATGGGCTTCCGCTTTGCTGGCCAGGCTGGTCTTGCACTCCTGACCTCAAGTGATCCAACCACCTTGGCTTCCCAAAGTGCTGGGATTACAGGCTTGAGGCACCGTACCCAGCCATGTGCTCTCTTCTTTCTTTCCAGTCTTTTTCTTCCCCTCTCTCCTTCTTTTCCCAAGTTCCACGTTACGTTCCTTCTTTTTGGCCTGGCCTTCATCCTGCCTGGACCACTGGAAGCCATTTCTTGCTTATATCAGTAGCCCTCGGGGCTAAGGACACTCATGACCCTCAGCCTTGTGGAACCACAGGTAAATGGCCCGATACTACACACTTCTCTGTGCTTCATAAAGAAACAAGAAGATAGATATGACAGAGTGATCAGTGTTTGGAAAAATAAAAATATTTAAATCCAAATATTTTTGGATTTAACATTTATTTATTTTAGAGGACCCCCTTTGAATTTGCAATTTAACTAAGACTCATTAATATTTTATTTTTCATAAAAGGAGAGAGAATGAAATTCATGAAAGTATTAGAAATGACCGACCTTTGGGCCTCTGCTGTAGCACACATTATAAAATAAGTCTGAAACAAAACAAAAAACACGTAAACACACATATGTTACTTTGGACAGTTGGAAATAACAGAAAAGACCCAAGGCTAATGACAGAATTTTAGCATCATGAGAGCAGTTAGGGACTGTCCATTTCGCATTCCTACCGGATTCCCAGCCTGCCATCAACGCCCTTCAGGCCATACAAACTCCGTGAGCTCACTATTACACAAGGAAGCTCATTTTCCTGGAGTTTATACTTTTAAGAAACTCTTGGTCTTACATGAAGGAAAATCTGCCTCCTTGTAATGTCTACCCATTGCTTCTAGTTGTGATTTTTGGAATAAAAAAACTAGCCCATTCATTCTTTTACATGACAAATGTGGGAGAATTCGAATACGTATCTCCCAGGAATGCAGAACCCTATGCTTTACCCAAATCATAACAATAATTGCAAACAAGCTACAGGGTGTACTATGATTACCTCACTTAGGGTTTGCAGGGTTTTGTTGAGCTCTGAGCGTCTGTAATAAAATGAGAGAAACTGACATCAAGGAGACCATTCGTGATATTAAATTCAAAACATGTTAGATTTTAGCAATTAAATCAAGCACATGGTATACACTGCTTGCGGGGTTCACTTTGAAGAAACAGAGGGCATGATAAGAGAGTCCTACGTGGCAAGAACGTAAATTATTTATATGACAAGGGAAACCAACCAGACGGGAGCTACGCCGTTCTAGCCAAAAGCGAGATATAAATGATGGTTGGACAATTTTGTTATTCATGAGGGTACTGCAACCTCAGGCAGCTTCTTCTGGCAGAGGGCCAGGGGGAGAGCTGGCCCCAGGCAAAATTTCAGAGAGGGGCAGGCCACTCACCCTGGGGACCCTGTGCCTCTGATTTCTTCCTCACCCTGTCTCCCACTGACCTGGTCTGCCCTCTCTGGCCCTCTCCAAACCTGCTTTCCCTCCTCACAACACCCGCTTAGGAATTTCCCTTATTCCCCTCCTCCAATCCCACTCCAGCAATGCTTTCATTTCTTCAAAGTGGCAGAGCTTCCCATGAAGCTGGGATGAAAGGAATCTAGTTAGAGAATTCACTCTAAGGCGGTAGTTCTCAAACAGGGGTGACTCCGCCCCCCAGGGGCTATTTGGCAACGTCTGGAGACACTTTTGGTTATCCCTGAGGAGGGTGCTACTGGCATTTGGTAGAGAGAGGCCAGGGATGCTGTTAGACACCTTACAATGCACAGGTTACCCCCCCCACACAAAGGATGATCCATCCCCAAAAGTCAATGTCAAGGTTGAGAAACCGTACTCCAAGGAATGGTAGCACCAGGCAAGGTCTGGAAGGAAGAAAGGGTCATGGCAGTAGCTGCTAACTCCTCAAGCCAGCGGGAGCCATTCCTCCATAACTGTGCTCAGAGACCGCCTCCTGGGCTCAGGTGATCCTCCTGCCTTAGCCTCCTGAGTAGCTGGAACTACAGGCACATGCCACCATGCCCGGCTAATTTTCTGTAGAGACCAGGTCTCGCCATGTTGCCCAGGCTAGTCTCAAACTTCTGGGCTCAAGTGATCTGCCTGCCTCGGTCTCCCACAGTGCTGGGATTACAGGCATGAGACACCACGCTCAGCCTACAAGTCACCGTCTTTCTGGGGGTTCCCCTGTCCCTCCCCTGCAGTCAGACTGGTTTAATTGCTCCTCCTGCTCTGTATTCAGAGACTTAGAACATCCATCCTTTGGTAACCTATACAAGCCACCTTCACTGCAGGGGTCGCACTGTATTGTTATTTGTTTCATCTTGTGTCTTCCCCACCAGATTCTAGAGGCCTGGTTCTCACAATTAGCTTCATGTTGGAAACATGCCGATGTCTGGGGCCTTAGCCCTCAAATCCTGATTTGTTATGGAGCATGCCTGGGCACTGGGATTTCTGAAAACTCCCCGGGTGATTTTAATATGCCTGCAGCCAGGGATGAGAACCACCATTCTTGACTTGGTTTTCCAACTCAGAGAGTTAGGTTTATCCCTGGGGATCCCCAAGGCCCAGCACAAAGTGGGTGTTCAACAAATGCCTGGTGACCATAAATGAACTCAGCTCTATTTCTAGTCTAGTAATTAAGAGGAATTACAAGTATGCCAAGTTGTGTTTTAATTGTAAATTTGTGAGTTAAAAAAAAGAAAGTTTCGGCCAGGCACAGTGGCACACCTGTAATTCTAGCACTTTGGGAAGAGGAGGTGGGCGAATCACTTGAGGTCAGGAGTTCAAGACCACCTTGGCCAACATGGCAAAACCCCGTCTCTACTAAAAATACAAAAATTAGCCAGGTGTAGTGGCACACGCCTGTAATCCCAGCTACTTGGGAGGCTGAGGCAGGAGAACTGCTTGAACCCGGTAGGGTGGAGGTTGCAGTGAGCCGAGATCGCACCACTGCACTCCAGCCTGGGTGACAGAGCCAGATTCCATCTCAAAAAAAAAAAAAGTTTCTTCTTGTATTGCCCATCTAAAGTTCCACATCCTTCCAGGGCATTGATCTCTTCTGCTTTTCATTTCACATCTATAACTGAATAGTTAGAAAAGCTAGATTTCATTAGGAGGTCAAAGAATAGGCATAAAGGACATGAGTAACACGCTGCTGCACTCCCAGTTCTCAGCAGTTGAACTTCTTGACCACTACAAACTCAGTAGGCCCTAGGGATGTCTGCTCTCTGCCTGGGCGTTGCTGAATTATCAGACACAGCCAGGTTCAAATGCTAATTTGAAAGATGACCCATAAGAAGAGAAATTTGTTTTGTTTTGTTTTTAAAGGAAAGCTTTTTCTTTTCAGTGTCATCACAGACACCAGAGCAGATTTGCTTCAAAAGTTTATAACAATCTCATTTGTGAGGTAGTGGCAATGCTGAGGGTGGATGAATTTCATCTCTGATGCTGCTTCGCTGGCTGCTATGAGGGCAGAAATATGAAGTTTCCCCTTTAGGTGACAGACAGAGTAAGACCATCTCCTGGGCTAGGCCATCCTGGTGGCTGACATTTTGACTTACTGTTTAACTGGAGGCCTCTGTTTTTTTTTTTGTTGTTTTTTGTTTTGAGACAGAGTTTTGCACTTGTTGCCCAGGCTGGAGTGCAGTGGTGTGATCTCAGCTCACTGCAATCTCTGCCTCCTGGGTTCAAGCATTTTTCCTGCCTCAGCCTCCCAAGTAGCTGGGATTACAGGCACCCACCACCACACCTGGCTAATTTTTATATTTTTAGTAGAGAGGGGGTTTCACCACGTTTGCCAGGCTGGTCTTAAACTCCTGACCTCAGGTGATCCGCCTGTTTCAGCCTCCCAAAGTGCTGGGATTACAGGCATGAACCACCGCCCCTGGCCAAGGAGGCATCTATTTGTAATGCATTTCTCATTGTCTGTGCTTGACCTTGTAAGCCCAGGTCTACTTAACAAAGACTCCTCTCTGACTTATGAATCACTGATGCTTCACGAAAGCACGAACACATCATATATTTGGAGTCGCACCTTGGACTCCTCTTTCAACCATGCTGGATAACAAATCATATTAAAACTCAAATGCTAATTCAAATGAAGCTGTTATATAACTTCAGAGCATCAAAGAGCCTCATGGGGATCAATTTGATGGGATTATGGTTAGTTTGCAACGAAGTCAAGAACCAACTGGCTCTATAACCTTTAGGCCGGTCTCTTTCCCATTCTTAGTGTTCAACAGCAAACATGGCTCAACAAGTACCCTTCCATAGTTGACGTCTGAAGTTTTCAATCAAACGGCAGATTACTCACTTTGATTCACTTAGAGACAGGACTCTAGTTAAGGTGTCGTTCGTTTTATCTTGATTCTGTTAGAAGCACACAATCATTAAGAATATGACAAACGTTGTTTTGTTTTGTTTGTTTGTTTGAACCCTCTAACAATAACTTGTTCTTCAGTTTTGTTGGCCACTCAAATAACTATACCCCAAAGACTGGATCCTAACTGCAAGGAACATGGTCTATCCAACGATCAAGTTGCAGTTTTATAGAAAAGGGAGGGCAAAAAGTGGCTCTCAAAGATTAATCCACATTGGCTGAGCCGTTTTTCTTTGAGATGGAGTCTCGCTCTGTCACCCAGGCTGGAGTATGGTGGCATGATCTTGGCTCACCGCAAGCTCCGCCTCCTGGGTTCAAGCGATTCTCCTGCCTCAGCCTCCCGAGTAGCTGGGACTACAGGTGCGTGCCACCACGTCCGGCTAACTTTTTGTATTTTTAGTAGAGACAGGTTTTCACCGTGTTAGCCAGGATGGTCTCGATCTCCTGATCTCATGATCCGCCTGCCTTGGCCTCCCAAAGTGCTGGGATTACAGGCGTGAGCCACCACGCCCGGCCGTTGTTTTTGTGTTATGTTTCCTTTAAAAAATATTCTAAGTCAGCAATTCTGATGTCCTAATTTCTGTCTATCTTCATTTCAAGAGTTCCCCCCAAAGAACACTATTAACACTCTTGTCATGAAAGGTCCTGGGTCTAAGTAACAGACCCCAATGTAAAAGGGAAAACTTGATAGCAGCCATCGCTGTATTTCTAGCAACCAGCGCATTGATTGCCTGGCACATAGTAGGTGCTCAGAAATAGTCATTGAATGAATGAAACACATTTGGCTGGGATCCTCTGAATCAATCTAGGTTTTGAAAAGGCTGATACCACTGCATCAGAATCCGCCATGGAGCGAACAGAATCACATTCAGAATATTATCCTTAGATTCAGTATATATATTTCTTGTTGCTAGGAGTTTCTGATATAATTTAAATTTTAACTGGAGTAGAACTGCATCACCTTAACATTCTTAATCAGCAGCAAGCCTACCGAAAACTAAAATTCTTAACAAAATACCACGATTATTATGAATTCAAACCCTCGCTACAAAGTTTGGGACTCAACACATTTTATTTAAATTTGGTCATAACAATAAATATGCCAAATATCATAAATAATCTGAACCTCGAACAAATCTTTAAACACACGTGAATTTGCCTTTTAAGATTGCAGTAAGAAAAATCTTTAAAACTTACCTGGGGAACGGTGCTTTCTTCATCATATTGAAACATGATCTCACCTTTAAAAAATGCTAAAAAATAAATTTTCAGAAAGAAATGTAAGACTTGTATCTTTATAGCTTGAGGATTAATATCACATACAAAAAAATTATCAAATTATAAAGTTTCACTGAATTGTTTTTACTCATATTTACTCTGTCGGTAAGTTACTTAACTATTATCAATATAATTCTCAGAAACTATGAACTGCAAATTTTATGTGGGAATTCAAAAAGAGCAAACTTGTCCCCTTGTTAAGAAATTTTATTCCTAGGGGCTTTCACTCTATCTGGAAAGAAATAAAATAGAGACTCCTAAACAGAAGGATGTGGTGTGTGCCTCACAATCTGTATGCAGGGTTGTCCAACCTTTTGGCTTCCCTGGGCCACATTGAAAGAAGAGCTGTCTTGGGCCACATGTAAAACACACTACTGATAGCTGATGAGCTTAAAAAAAAGGGCCCTGCATCAATCTCATAATGTTTTATGAAAGTTGACAAATTTGTGTTGGGCCGCATACAAAGCGGTCCTGGGCCGTGGGCTGAACAAGCTTGATCTATAGGAACCCCAAACTGGCCTTGTGAGCAACGGGGCAAGGATGTCACGTAAACTAGAGCCAGGGTTCAGCCAGTGTTTCTGGTGATTGAGCAGGTAGTAAATACCTGAGGGTTTGCGGGCTGTGTGGTCTACGTTGTAACTACCCACCTCTGCCATTATAGCAAGAAAGCAGCCATAGACAATACGTAAGTGAACGGGCACAGGCTGCGTTCCAATGAAACTTTATTTACAAAAACAGGCCACATTTGGACTATGGCAAGTCGTGCCAACCCCTAAGCTAGAAGGCCTCCTCCTCTCATCATTTTTTATTGCACCCCAAAGTACAACTGATTCCTGCTTAAAAAGGGCCAAGAAAGCCAAGAGGCCAGTATTGGACATGATCTACTTGAGCAACTGTTCTACTGAGAACCTCACTTTATGCATATCGACACTGAAATTTCAATTCATACGGTATGTAATTACTTTTAAAAAATTGATATCTGCACAGAATCACTTATACATTTTTTAAAATCTTAACTTTTAACTGATCATTTAAATTGTGTGTGTGTATACGTGCATGCTAACACCCACAACGTCTCTGCCTCTTATTCTTGTTGAGCGAATGCTGAGCTTCATGAACGTGCTGGGGGCACAGTGGGCCAGAGCAACCAGGAAGCCGCCACCTTCTGACCACCCGCCTAGCTCTCAGCTCCCACTTTCTTCACCAGCCTCCATTTTTCTTAGTGAACCCAGACTGGAACCTGCAAGAAGCGACGGCTTCCAGTGTCTGGCAGGGTACCAGGGGCGTCTGGTGCCAAAAGAGCTGGTTCCCTGATGAGGCTGTTTTCACCGGCACTAAAACAAATGGTCAGTTCAGTCCCTCCACTGGGGAAAACATGACTGCAACCAGCTTTCTGGCATCTGTTCCTCAAGATGATCAGTTGTTTATTTGTTTTTTTTCTAACTACATGTTCAATTTTCAAATAGTTATCAAACATCGTGTAGACACAACACTGAACTAGACATGAGTCACCAGCCCAAAACATAAATGAAGCACGAAAAGAATGACATTATGGGGAATTCGGTGAACAGAAGAGTCAGAGAGGGAGGAGAAATGGAGGAGGAAAACAGAAGAGAGAGTTATACAATATACATAAATGAAATGTATCCAACACTTTGCTTTCTTTAATCAAAACCAACTAATACTTTCCTCCTATATTCGACCTGGAACATAGTATTAGCAGAAAGTTCAGATGAGTAAATCTTGCATTCACACAATAGAAAGTGTAAAACATTCTTTCAATGGGATGTTTTCTTGTTTTCTAATTTATCCAACCTTAACTTATTTTACTTGAAATTGTTACCTATGTTTTTCAAACAAATGATTAAACTGTTAAAAGGAATGGAATAAAGAAAACACTCCTGTCATGACTGCTTATTACTATAATCACAGTATGACTTTCATATCATAAAATACCGAGTTGACTTCCTCTTCTCGCTTTCTCATGATCTCCTGGCCAGTTCTGATCTGCCACACCATATTTTTCTGTTTTTCACATTTGCCTTCATTGGTTTTAACAAGGAAGGGAGGCTAGGGCGCCAAACCAAGGCGAGAAAAGTGGTTGTTTCATTCCTTCTGGCCCACGACAGAAGGGAAAATATTCCCATTTCAAAAATAGCATGTTCTGAAGAGATTTCCAACTCAATTTTTAAAAATAGCAAATGGCCATAGTTAGAGATGGCAAAATATACTATGGACACTGCTAGAATTAGCATCCACTTAAACTAGGTGTATATGAGTTGTCAACATTCAACAGATTGATCTGCTTTATTCTTAGCAAGACGATATCCTGTGTCTAAGCTCTAATACTTAAGGCCCTGTGGAAAAGCTTGACAGATTTCTATATAAGAAGCGACTTTCAATAATTATTAATGTCATTATTAATTATGTTCATGAATTAACTCTATAATGAAAAATATTTATTGCAGAGCTGTATGTCTCATATTAAGGAAGTGAATCCATCTTCTCACTAGGCAACGGGAAGATCATCTCAGCCGGATCTAAGATTTGCTTTTCCTTTTATTAGGGACTCCTAGTACCAGGTAGCATGAAAAGGCGCGGGTCCAAGAGGCACATACCACATTCTCAAAAGAAGAAAAAGCAAACCATTTTTCTCTATGGAGGAAATTTATCTGGTAACGTATAATGTACACAAAAACTAACCTGAGTCATTGCAAATAGATGACAAATTGCAGATATTTCGCTGGGGTTTGACGCCTGTAAAGAAAACACAACCCAGACGGTTAAGCATGTCAAAGCCTGCGTTTATGTGCTACGTTGTCAAGAGAATTCAAAAATGTAGGCAGCAAATGTGGACCAGAAATATTATAAGCTAGATATAATTGGCTGAATGAATTCCACACAGACTAAAGAAATGAGAGAGTTTTCGTTTGTTGATTGGTCAGCTATGGAACTTAATTTTTTACTAATCTTCAGTTTGTCAATATCTGACCCCCAACTCCTCTCTAAAATTTTCATCCCCTTCCCAATTAATCCCTCTCCTATCCAACATAAACAGAGTACCATGAACACAAAACAAGTAGAGACTTTAAATGGAACAGCCCTTAATCACAGATCCTCCTTCTTTTCCTAGGTAGGGAGTCCATGAACACTTAGTGTTAATCCTAGCTCTTTACTCAAATGTGTGTATGAAATAACATTAATGTCATAATATTGTTTCCTGGGCAAAAACTACAAAATTCAAAACATATTTGCTGAGCACCTACCATATTCTACAGGCTTTAGGAGTTTCCAAATATAGACCCTGCCCTCAAGGAGCTTACAATCTAGTGGATGATACTGGCCAGTAAATGAAAAGCATTTTTTATCTACTTATTAGTGAGGGCAAAATGGAGTGATGACCAGGACAATAGACCACACAGACACACAAAGGAGACAGGGATGACTGGGGGATAAAGTGACCATCAGAAGAAAACTTTGTATGTATTAATCTGAGAAAAACTTTATCCTTTGGTGAGAGGAGAAGTATACCTCTTCTTCGATTTGAAGAGAGCTCAAGGTTTACTTCTCTAAAAAGCCTTCTTTCATTAATTGCATCCTTTTGGCAAAGCATAAGAAATCCATAGTACATGGGAGGAGCAAATGTTGATAATATATTAAACAAACTGCCAAGGGAAAAACTTGTTATATTAAGACATTTTTTTTGTCTCCTTGTTATGTCTCGTTTGGTGAGAATTATATGTGCAATGCCCAATTGCTAGTTTATTTCCATTGCACATTACAAATCCTTAGTTCGTTGCTATGAGAAAACTAGTTTGGGTAGAAATTAAAATTATAATTTGAGTTAGTGCATGTGATATGGTTTCTGCTAGTATGATTTATTGATATATAGGCATCATGCTTTAGCAAAGATGCCTATAGCTACGAGTTTTGATTTTGAGAGAAAATTAAATTTAGGTACCCCAAATTACCAGATCTATAGATTTTAAAAAAACTTTAAGTTCTGGGGTACATGTGCAGATCGTGCAGGTTCATTACATAGGTATACACGTGCCACGGTGGTTTGCTGCATCTATCACCCTGTCATCCACATTAGGTATTTCTCCTAATGCTATCCCTCCCTCCCCTACCCCTCCACCCTCTGCTAGCCCCCACCCCCCTGACGGGCCCCAGTGTGTGATGTTCCCCTCCCTGTGTCCATGTGTTTTCTCATTGTTCAACATCCACTTAGATGTTTTATTGTTTCAAAGCAGTGTTATTTCCACCAGAAAAGAAAGATTTCTTCTTCTGTCTATAAGCAGGTATATTTGCTTATAGACAGAACTCACTATAATATATATACTATGCAAATATAGAATTTATAGCTTCTATAATGGGTAGTTATGCTATAAATGTCCTTTAAACCACTGCTGTATTACTTACTAAGCTTTTCATTCGATCATCGCATCTATTTCTAAATTTTAGCCATGCATCCATTTCCAGTGATGTGTCTTCTTGCTGTTCATTCATTCTGAGAATTTTCTTTCCTATTGCTAGGGTTCTCATCTGTAATCTCCTCTGTGTACATGGAAACAGTCATTCCTTAAATCATGAGTGAGAAAACTTTCTAAAGGGTCAGATAGTAAGTATTTAAGCTTTGTGGGTCATATGGTCTCTGCTGCAACCACTCGCGTTTTATGCAGTGGAAAAATAGCTATAGAGATATGTAAACAAAGGGGCATAGTAGTGTTCCAATAAAACTTTATTCACAAAAACAGGCAGTGAGCTCAATTTGGCCCACTGGTGATAGTTTGCCAACTCCTGCTTGAAATCAATCAGAAGGCTTCGTGTGCCTAGTCTTGTATTAGAAACTTAAAAGCATACGTTTTCTTTGGTTTAAAAAGAATTTGGCCAGGTACAGTGGGCTCATGCCTATAATCCCAGCACTTTGGGAGGCTGGGGCAGGCAGATCACTTGAGCCCAGGTGTTTGAGACCAGCCTGGGACATGCAGTGAAATCGTATCTCTACTAAAAAATACAAAAATTAGCCGGGCTTGGTGGCACAAGCTTGCAGCCCCACCTACTCAGGAGGCTGAGGTGGGAGGATCACCTGAGCAAAGGAGGTCAAGGCTGCAGTGACTGCACCACTGCATTGCAGCCTGGGCGACAGAGTGAGACCTTGTCTCAGAAAAAAAATAAATTAAGGTTTATTCCTCTAACTTCTTCCTTAATTGCATCCCCCTCTACTCCTATGCCTCTTAACCATGTCAGTAATACTTGTATAATCATTGCCTTTATCTGCATGCATGTTCATATTAGTTATCTATTTGTTTGCCTTGTCTTCCCCCATAGACTGGAAGACTCTTGAGGGTGGGCTCTGTGTCTGATCATTAT
The DNA here is from genome assembly GCA_004027715.1 of Plecturocebus donacophilus. Lineage (NCBI taxonomy): Eukaryota > Metazoa > Chordata > Mammalia > Primates > Pitheciidae > Plecturocebus > Plecturocebus donacophilus. The sequence goes on along the minus strand of PVKP010022836.1, from coordinate 2,520 downwards.
TATATAGCCCAAAACACCTAGTACAACTTCAGGTACTCAGTGCATACACATGTATTCATTAAGAACAGAATTTTATCTTGAAAATGTTGGAAAAAAGAGAAAGAAATCATAAACACCAGCCATTTGTTTACTTTAATTTTAGTTATAAAAAAGAAAGTCTTGATATTGACAATAAGTCATACCTGATGCATTGAAGGTTTTTACTATAGTGATTTTAGTTCTTTCTGCAAAGAAACAACTTAAATAGTAGAGCAGAATTATTGCTTGTTTTTTAAAAACAATTTGCCATGAGTATCATTTTAGTGAAGCACTGGAAAAAGTCACACTGTTGACATCTTTAAGACACTATCGGTCATCTCAGCAGCAGAATGAATGGGAAGCACATCCACAGATCAAGTAGCATTGACACAGGGTGGGTCTGGGAATTGGAGTTCCATGTTTACCCAGCTAGAGTACAGAGTACATCCAGTACACACCCCACTGCTTGTGTAATTCTACTTTAGAATTTTGTTTCCATGCACTGCTGCTAGACAATTGATATGGATATACTTCAGATATGTAGAATTAAGCCACTATCAGGACCTTCGGGTGACAGATTATAAAAAGCAGGTGATTCAGAGTAAAAATTAACGTGAAACAGTCACACGGGATTTAAAATATTGCTACTATACAATCAAGTGTCTTAACATCTTCTTGAGGAGTTAACATAATACTATCCCCAGTGTACTGATGAAGAATGCTATTCTCAGAGAGGTCGCGATCATCCATACACATCCATACAGTCACATAACACGCCCACAGCAGAACCAGGACTGTTCAGAGTCAGCGGCTCACAGGCAAATATTAACATGCCCCGAAGGAGCAAACTTTAAAAATGTCTTCCAAACACTTTTTTGGGACAGAGCCCATGGTTCATTCCCCAGATAATGGAGAACCAGGTACAGAAATCTTTGCTGTAAAAATGGCCAATGGAAAGAGGCTATGTTCAGGGCATAGATTTGCACAGAAGCTCTCTCACCTAGGGTGGATGGGCAAATTCTGAAGAAGAGGCCAAGCTCAGAGATTGGATACATACTTAAGAATGATGATGTTATTCTGGCAGAAACTCATCAGTAACAAAGACACACAAATGAGGTTTCTGAAACTGTCAGGTTTCAATGTGTGACCCATGAGCAATGATGGGTGGTAATTATGAAGCCTGACAGCACTTTGCATTGTCGTTAAGAATCTTTTAAATATATTATTTTGTTTGCCCTAATAGTTTCCTTTCCAGAGCAAACAAAATACAACTGTGAAATGAACTTCTGGTTTTGGTAACTGAAGTGCTCTTGGGTAACCTCGTCAATAATCAAGAATGAAAAATAAAACCTAAGAGTTAAGAGAAAGATTTCATAATATATGATACAGTCTCAGCAAAGGTACAGTGACACAGGCATTTTCATTCACCGCAGACAGGAATGTCACCGGGCACAACCTTTCTAGAAGGTAACTGGGCAGTAGGTATCAAGGGTCTTACAATATTCATACTGCTGACCCTTAGAATGCAATCCTTGCACACTCCAATGCTTGGAATGCATCCTATAGAAATCAGAGATGAATGCAAAGATGTCGACGCCAGAATGTTCATTGCAATAACTTCTATTAAAAAGATAGAAACAATTTTAAAGTTCAACATATGGTACACAATGGAATATTATCAAGTCATAATAGTAAGGGCCACTGGAAGATACTTCTAACGTAATATTAAGTTAAAAGGGCGAGATACGGGAGAGAGATCCAAGATGGCCGCGTAGCAGCAGCTCAGGATTGGAGCTCCCAGTGAAAGTGCAGAGAGCGAGTGGATGCTGCAATTGCAGACGAACTTTTGATGCCCACAGACTGGGAGATTCCCGGCGAAGGAGCCACCCGGGTCACCAGCGCGACTCCTTTGGCCGGCGCGGCGCTTCTCAGTGCGGAGTGTACGGGACTGGGTGCCCAAAGGCTCCGCTGGTCCCATCCCCACAAGGAGAACAGCAATTGGAAGCGCTGAGGACCAAGAACAAGCACAGCTGAACCCGGGAAGGCCCAGCTCTGTGGGGAAGGGGCGCCCCTGAAGGAAAACTAAGAAACAGAAAAAACTTCATCACCAACAAGCCGGACGTCCACTCAGAGACCCAATCTGAAAGTCGGCAATTACAAAGACGACAGGTGGATAAATCCACAAAAATGGGAAGAAACCGGTGCAAAAAGGCTGAGAACACCCGAAATCAGAATGCCTCTCCTCCTACCGGGGATCGCAGCTCCTCATCAGCAAGAGAACAAGGCTTGACGGAGGATGAGTGTGATGAACTCACAGACTCAGGCTTCAGAAGGTGGATAATAAGAATCTTCTGTGAGCTAAAAGAACATGTTCTAACCCAATGCAAAGAAACTAAGAACGTTGAAAGAAGATTTAAAGAAATGTTAATGAGAATGGACAACTTAGAGAGGAATATAAGTGAATTGATGGAGCTGAAAAACACAACACGAGAACTTCGCGAA
>PVKP010022835.1:0-37131 GCA_004027715.1 Plecturocebus donacophilus | reverse complement strand
AGAGGAGGGGAAAGGAAAAGGACAAAGAAAAAATGGAGAAAGATGAAGCATATAGATAATCCTGATAAGCAGCTATGATTAATCAAATTCTCTATCCTTTTGTGTTCTCCAGAAACAATTTACGGAAAGAAACATGCTTTCCACTATGACTTCATTGGTGCTCTTTTTCTTATCACATAGCCAGACAAAGACTCTGCACATTTTCTTCTTGCTCTCATTTTAAAAAATCAGCTGAATTTTTCTTCAGTGGTCAAAAGAAAATACTTTTTAATCAAATTTCAGTTACGTTTATTTTCTGCCCACAGGCTCCTGAACATTCAGCCACACTCCATTTGAGTCAAAATACAACATTATGTTCTTCCTAAAAACATGCCAATGTCAGGGTAAAACATTAATGTAGAATCTGATTTTTTCACCTCTCATTTGCTATTTACCTTCTACCTTCTTTGTAATCTTATTTGTTCCTTCCGATAAAAGAAGCCCTTGTCTGCCCAAACTTTGCAATGTTTACAGATCTTATATTAGGCATTCTCTTCTGTTTCAATACTCCTTTGGAATTTATTTATTTATTTGACAAAGTCTCACTCTGTCACCCAGGCTAGAGTGCAATGTAGTGTTCTTGGCTCACTGTAACCTCTGACTTTCCAGGTCCAAGCAATTCTCCTTCCTCAGCCCTCTGAATAGCTGAGACTACAGGAGTGTGCCATCACACCCAGCTAATTTTTATATTTTTAGTAGAGTTGGAGTTTCACTATGTTGGCCAGGCTGGCCTTGAACTCCTGCCCTCGTGATCCACATGCCTCGGTCTCCCAAAGTGCTGTGATGACAAGCATGAGCCACCCCTCCAAGATGGAATTTAATTTAAAAATTTTTTAATTAATTAATTATTTTTTTTTAGAGATGGCATTTTACAATGTTGGCCAGAATGGTCTCAATTTCCTGACCTCATTATTCACCTCCCTCAGCCTCCCAAAGTGCTGGTATTACAGGTGTGAGCCACCGCACCAAGCCTGGAATTTACTTTTTTTACATTAATCTAACTTTGCTTTATTTTAAGCACTCTAGAAACTGCTTCAAAACAACAACTTCATCTTCACAAAAAATCTACCAGTTCTTTTCCTTCTTACCCTTAACTGCATTGGCCTGTGGGTCCCCAGCTTTACAGGGCTCTGTAGCTTCTCTCACTACAGAAGAGTCTTCCATGACTGGAGTGAGTAGGCTGGGACATAGGCAAGGGAGGCTCTTCAGAAAACAATTGGGCTGTTAATAAGCTTCTTTTGGAGGTTAAATATTAGCCTTAGCTTAGAGGCAGTAGGCTCAAGCTTTGATTTCCACATTACACTCATGTAACTTGGTTTTTGAAACTACCTGTGTGAAAAATTCAGCAACATTATTCAAAACACAATGTTCATCTAAAGGGATAAAATTATAAGGTGCTTACATTTTACACCTCAATGAGAAAACCAAATGTATCTATTCCTTTCAGACAATATATGTCTTATTATAAATTTTTCCATTAAAAATCATGCAGTAAACAATTAGTCATATGGAAACATTTCTAGGAGGTACCAAATTTTATCTCATAAAATTTAGCATGAAACTGAGAAGTCAACATAAAAGGATACAAAACACATATATTTACTGTCACAAATTAACCCTGCAAAAAAAGGAGGTGATATTTTTATGACTCAACACAACTCACCAGTTATCTAACCAAATTTCCTCGTAAAAAAATTTTTTCTTTTTTTCTTTTTTTTTTTGAGAAGCAGTTTTGCTTTCATGCAAGCTGAAGTAAAGTCTCAAAATCTTGGCTGAATGCAACCTTCACCCCCTGGGTTCAAGCAATTCTCCTGCCTCAGCCTCCCTAATAGGCTGCATTGTAGACTCCCACTACCAAACCGTGTTAAATTTTGTATTTTTAGTAGAGATGGGATTTCACCACATTAGCCAGGCTGGTCTCGAACTCCCAACCTCATGATCCACCGGCCTTGCCCTCTCAAAGTGCTAGGATTACTGTCCACCATAGCTAACTCAGAGTTAGAACCTAAGCAAGGCCGTCTTAAACCCTGTACCCTGCAAGCACCAAGAAAAACGTTTTTTCCAAAAATAAGCTGTAACTGCTACCCAGTTTCCTCTGTGATAACTGCTTGCCACCCCGTTTTCCTTGCAATAACTGCTGACCTTGGCTTCTGTAAATAAAAACAGCTAGCTTGCTCTGAAAAATGCTGATTGAAAAGAAAGAGAAGAAAACATTTTCTATTGAAATGTTTGACTTGCAGCTCTCCACCAAGGACCACTTAGAATTTCCCCAAATTCCAGGAAGCGCACTGTGTAAAGCTGCTTGCCTTTGCTTATCACAAACTGCCAGAAATAACTTCTGTAAAGTTGCTTGCCCTGCATCCCCTCACATTCTTGGTCCTAAAACGAGGATGTGGTTTTTCAGCTTAAAAATCCTGCTCCCCCTGAGCTTGGGGCCATGGGTTGAAGAGACTTGGGTCCTCCGTGCCTGCCAGCAGTAAAGACCCTGCAATTTGGCATATTTTGTCTTGGTGTTGACTTTCTGTGTTCGCTCCAGTACAACAACTGGCGTGAACTACTGTGCCTGGCCGGAAATGTATTCATTTCCTACAGCCAAAATGCAGGAGAGATTTTCCCTATTGTTTTATTTGGTAGCATTTTAAAACGGCAGCCTTGGAATTCTGCTTGAAATCACTCAGTCATAAAAAACATTTCTGCAATAGCTCCTATCTATTGTTAACAGGAGAAAAGAGAAACTTGAGAACCCCATAAATCAAACCAATGGGCTTCTCATTCATGACCCATATTCTGAGTCAGGATTCTCCCCTGACGACCCTCCTGTGGTCCTTGGGAGGGACAATATGGAAGAGACACGGCGCTGCGAGTGCAGACCTGCCCAGAGAGGGCTCCAGGCACAGTCACTGCGCAGTCGCTATTTTATTCCTAAAGGGGACTGAGGCCGAGCTGGGCAAAAACTCGGGGCACAGATTTTGGAGCTGACTGCAGGGAGGCCTAAGTGCCACAGCCACTTCTCTCTGGTACCAACAAAGCCCTTCCCCCAGGTCGGACCCGGCACTCACACCATTTCTAGGCTTCCAGGGGGTCCTGGCATCTTAGCTGTAGATCTCCAGTACGAGCACGTCACAAGGCCACAGAGGCTGGGCTTATAGTAGCAGAGGACACAGGACTGCAAAGACGAGACCCAAACTCTATCTGCAGCAAGACAAAAAGCCGCCGCCACATCTCAGAAGCCGCCTTTTCCGCCCCAGCTGCGTGCCTGATTGGACGGTTCTCAGGGCGGCGTCGCTTATTGGATAAGGTTCAAGACCCAAGACCTGAGTGACAGAAGGCATGACCAAATGCTGGCTGACAGAAGAAAGAGTGACAGCCGAAGGTGCAGCCTTTTCAGGCAGGGCTTCCTCCCTGAGCTGAGCCAGGCCCACCCTGGAGGGTGTTTGCCTTTAGCCTTGTTTATAAGGTCTCCTATATTTGTAAATTATATACTATATGGCTGCTCACACATTAAAAGAATAGAATAAAAATTATTTTTTAAATTGCAGTTTTTATAAACTTCCTGGCTTCTTGTCCTTTTGTTGTAACTGAGCGAGTACAGAATCACCACTGAGACCAAAGTAAGCAATTCAGAGGATCATTTCTTTCCGGCGACCATGAGGACTAGCGTCTCCAACATGTGGCCCCGAGCTCAGGGGAAGCAAGGGTTTTAAGCAGAAAACCCACATCCTGGTGGAGCACAGTGTTCTTTTTTTTGCAATCAGTGTTATGCAGAGCAAGCTAGCTATTTTTCACAGAAGCCAAGGTCAGCAGTTATTGTGTGACATGGTAAAAGCCCCATAAAACTGCATACCTCAACCATACCTCGGCTTTCTGTTGAAACTGCTCTCTGTAACCCTGATGTGACAGGCAAGCTGTCCAAACCCATGCCATCTTGGCACCTGTGACTTGTAGTAAGTAACTAAGGTCTGTAATTTCCACTGTACTCAGGCAATGTGTAAACTAACGCTTATCCTGACTTCTGTGAACCACTTAAGTAGCAATCAGAATGCCTGAAGCCCCTCACCCTCACTCCCGACCAGGAGGTGGTTTACGGAATGTCCAAAGTCCACTGGCCTTCAGAATGTGCGAATCCCCTCACACTCACCCCACGCCCAGGAGGTGGTTTATCGGCATATAAAGTCTTAACACCCTCCTTTCTGGGCCATGCGTTAGAGAGACTCGAGTCCTCTGCAGCCGCCGGCAATAAAGACCCTGTAATTTGGCATACTTTTGTCTTGGTGTTGACTTTCTATGCTCACTCTGGTACAACAATTGCAAGAAAAATGGGGCAGCAAGCAGTTATCACAAAGGAAACAGGGCAGCAGCTACAGCTTATTTTTGGAAAAAACGTTTTTTTGTGGTGCTTGCAGGGTACAGGGTTTAAGATGGCATTGCTTAGGTTCTAACTCTGGGTCAGTTATGACACAAAAAGATCGTTGGTTCAGAAAACAAGATCTTTTGGTTCTGGACTCTGTAGCTGTCTTGGGTAGGGGACTTTTGCCAGCTCTGCGCTTTCATTGAGCCTAAGGAGAGGGGACATCTGGAAGGGACTCTGAAGCCAAGGATAAGAGTCCTATGTTCCTGCCTCCCCTGCTCACTTTCCAAGAGTAGACATTGGGCAGCAATGTTTCTTTTTCTTTCTTTCTTTCTTTCTTTCTTTCTTTCTTTCTTTCTTTCTTTCTTTCTTTCTTTCTTTCTTTCTTTCTTTCTTCTTTCTTTCTTTCTTTCTTTCTTTCTTTTTCTTTCTTTCTTTCTTTCTTTTTCTTTTCTTTCCTTCCTTCCTTTAATTTCTTGGTGCTGTAACTCGGATACTAGCAGCAAAGGTTGTTAACAAAGTCAGAAAAATAATATTCAGACCAGGCAAGCTAATAAATGCTTACCAGGATTATCTGCCCTAATCATCGAAACAGCCCTGCCATATTCATCCTCTGGGAGAGGTGAGGAAACTGAGGTTGGAGGAGGACACTGACACTGTGAGCCCGGATGGGGCACTGGCAGCCTGGAGACTCAGAGGTCCAGGCATTCACCGTCCTCCAACTCCCTTGTCTCCCTCCCTTCCCCAATAGGCTTCATTCCCATACATTCCCAGTTCATTCACTTGTCAATAGCTCAGGACCTGGGGTCCCCAGCCCTCCCTGAAACTCAAACTGCACCCCACCCCCAGCTGTTCAGGTGATGGCCTCCCCATGTGTGGCTGCCAAGCAAGGGATGGTGCTGTCTGTGCCTCCCTTTCACAAGCTGTGAGTGGCTTGTTCCGTGGGGGAAGACCCTCCTCATCTCCAGGAACCATGACCTCCAGCAGCTCCACACCTGCACCCTCTGCCTGGAGTTGCGTGCACACACTAGGGGTAGATGAATCCTTTAGCCCAGTGAGCTTGACAGCAGGGTGGGGGCAGTGGGTGCTCCAGAGAGTGTCACCACATTAGCCTGACCATGGCCGGGCAGAGGCTGGGCTCAGCTAACATCCTCACATCTGCCCTCCAAGACTCCAGCCTCTGACTTTGGCGAATCTGGCCAGGATCTGGGGTCTGGGGCCAGGTCTCTGGATGCTCCAGGTCCGGACACTCTGTGGGCCCTTGCATTTAAGTGGGGACCCTGCAGCTCCAGGCGCCACATACCAGTGCCCTCGCCCTTGCCATGAATTTCGAGGAGGGGCTGCAGCAGAGTCAGTGGGATGGCACAGTGGGAAGATCACCTGCCAGTGCCTTTTTCTGTCCAGGCGCCCTTTCCAATCCCCGCGTTGCCTGCAGGGCCACCCCTCCTCCTCCCACTTCTCCCTCCCCACTTGCTGCTGTCCGGCACCTCGGGGCTCCGAGGCCAGGGCTCCAAGACACGGCGGCTTACGACGACCACTGGTAGGGACAGCGGGGACAAATTTCGCAGATCAGGAAGACGGCCCCAGCTTTCCCCACAGTAGGATGGCTCAGAATCTGAGCCCCCGACACCTGCTCCATCCACACCGCTGGTGACTCTCTGCAGGCCTGCTCCGCTCCTGCTGGGTCCCTCTGACTGGGGAGCCTGGCACGGCGGGCAGAACCCAAGGCCACCGCATGGGCCTGAGCCCAAACCCCAACCCCAGACCGCAGGGACCCCACCCTCCAGGCACAGGGATGAGCTGTCCTGGCCGGTGGCCGGGTACTGGGGTGTGTACCTGTGAGGAACAACTGGTCAAAAGTGGCTTTTTGATTTCCCAAAGGTGAGGGCTCCTTCATAATTATGATTTTTTCTTATTTAGTTAAAACGAATAGAATCTAATTAGATTCACCCATAATTCTGTCCGTAAATTTGAGCACACTTTTATTCATTTTTCTGAGTTTAACTAGTTCTTTTGTTTGTTTCTACCTTAAGAATTTTAGGCTGGGTGTGGTGGCTCACACCTGTAATTCCAGTTATTTGGGAGGCTGAGGTGGGCGGATCTTGAGGTCAGGAGATCGATACCATCCTGGCTAACACCGTGAAACCCCGTCTCTACTGAAAATACAAAAAATTAGCTGAGTGTGGTGGCACATGCCTGTAATCCCAGCTTCCTGGGGGCTGAGGGAGGAGAACCGCGTGCACCTGGGAGGAGGAGCTTGCAGCGAGCCGCGATTCCACCACTGCACTCCAGCCTGGACAATAGAGCGAGACTCTGTCTCAAAAAAAAAAAACAAAACAAAGTCTACCTGAAATTAGTAATGTGAATCCAAAACTTTTCTTTACTGTTTGTTTGTTTCTAAACAGTCTTTCACTGACCAGGCAATTTACAGGGATACTCACTTCTGCCTCAGTCTGGCTTAGTGAAACAGTAGGGCGAAGGAAACAATCAGATATGCATCGTCTCAGGTGAGAAAAGTGGTAACTGTTGAGTTCTGTCTGTCTTTTGTACACAAGGAATTTTGGAGTGTGTAGACAAAATGTGAGGGTTGTATGTATCTTTTTTTATTTTTGTAGCTATCTCATTTGAAAATAGAATGGGAGTCAAGTTCCCAGGCTGGCTTTTTCTTTCCACTTGGTGATTTGCCTGTCCAGAGATTTTTTCTTTTTTTTCTTTTCTTTTAAAAATCTTTCATCTACTGCCATACCACCCTCAACGCACCTGATCTCATCTGATCTTCGAAACTAAGCAGGGCCAGGTGCAGTGGCTCACGCCTGTAATCCTAGTACTTTAGGAGACCATGGTGGGTGGATCACCTGAGGTCAGGCATTCAAGACCAGACTGGCCATCATGGTGAAACCCCATCTTTAAAAAAAAAAAAAAGAAAGAAACTAAGCAGGGTTTGGCCTGGTTAGTACTTGGATGGGAGACTGCCTGGAAATACCAGTTGCTGTAGGCTTAGAAAAAAATAAAATCTTGCCGGTCATGGTGGTTCATTCCTATAATCCTAGCACTTTGGGAGGCCAAGGTGGGTGGATCACCTGAGGTCAGGAGTTCAAGACCAGCCTGGCCATTATGGTGAAACCCTATCTTAATCTGTATGTTTGTAAACAACTTTCTATTAAAGCATTTTAGAACAAAAAATTGTTAGTTTCTGACTTTGTCTGATTTCTTATGACTAGAATAATTTATTCTTAGAAGGGTAGTTCTCACATTATTAGGAAAGATTTTATTTATTTTTCTTTTTTTTTCTCCTTTATAAATTATCAATTCTCAGTCATATTTACTTATTTTTTTGAGACAGAGTTTCATCTTTTTCCCCAGCTAGAGTGCAGTGGGTGATCTCGGCTCACTGCACCCTCCGCCTCCCAGGTTCAAACGATTCTCCTGCCTCAGCCTCCCTTGAGTAGCTGTGATTACAGGTGTGCACCACCATGCCTGGTTAATTTTGTATTTTTAGTAGAGAAGGGTTTTCTTCATGTTGGTTAGGCTCGTCTCTAACTCCTGACCTCATGTGATCCTCCCTCCTCCAGCTCCCAAAGTGCTAGGATTACAGGGGTGAACCACAGCACCCAGCTAGAAAGATCATTTTTAGCAGGTTGTGAAGTCTCACATCCTTCAAAGTGAAACAAGGAAAGAGAGAAAGAAAAACAGTAAAAATAAAAACCAATGAGAAAACAGGAATAATTTTCAAAATCAATATAAGCCATATTACTCTGAAGCTTTTATATGAGTAGGCAAAGATAAAAGTGATTTATGTGTTGTACTGGAGCGAGCATAGAAAGTCAACACCAAGACAAAAGTATGCCAAATTACAGGGTCTTTATTGCTGGTGGCCACGGAGGACTTACGTTTCTCCAACCTGTGGCCCTGAGCTCAGGGGGAGTAGGGTTTAAGATGACATTGCTTAGGTTCTAACTCTGAGTCAGCTATGGCACATTCCTGTTTTTATGTACATTGAATCAAATCATTGATTCTTATATTTGGAGAGACTGCTTAGTTTGGTACAAGGGCTCATATTGGGATCTGAGGACTATTAGTTTTCCAGAGTTTATTTTTGACTGGATTATGTTGAGTAGTTGGTTCAGGAGGCAAGGTCCCTAAACATGAATCCTAATATAAGTAGGATTAGAGGTCCCGCTATTGCAGTAAGCAGAGAAGCAAGCCATGGGGACTGGGAGAACAATTTTTGTTACCAACTTTCTGAAGCTTTCAAGAGCTGTTTTCTGGTTTCTAAATTTTGTCAGACTAAGGAGAGGCTGTCCTGGATAAGGCCTGACTTACTGGCCTAAAAACAGCATTGCTCATTGAGAGCAGCGCAGAGCCCTCCCTGTTTTAGCAAAAATGTGTTCCATCGCAACTTAGGGGAAGACTCTTATTACAGAAGTGTTTGTAAGGGGTGTCGGTGAGGGTGTAATCAGGGGAGTGGTAACATCTACACTTTCTCTCGAGATCTCCAAAACTTAAGTGAAGTATTTTTCCAGAGCATGGAGTGTTAGATGGAGTAAAGTTAGTTGTGCCACTAGGCCCCTGAAAAATGGAGGTTGAGGATTTAAACTTAGCCAACAGTCCATACCCAAATCCGGGTTGGTTAGATTAAGTAGGTGGTGGGTAGAAAACAATAAATCTAGGGGGATAAGGCTTTCCACAGTTAAAGTTAGGGTCGTTGGGGGCTGAGTGGAGGGAGTAATAGTGGAGAGAAGGGGGTGCTCCCTCAGTTAAGGGGGTGACGGCAGTAAGGAAAGCAGATATCGGGGGCACTACAATTCCTGCATTGGCCCTATAGGGTGGTTAGGTCCGGGCAGTGTTTAATGGGAGTCGTCTATCTGGGTTGACAGTACAGATTAGCGAGGCAAAGGCAGTGAGTGGGAAGAGCACACAAGTCTTAGCTTTAGTGAATTAGGGTAGGAGTAGTTGAGGCTCCATCATCCTTCCTTCGGGGCAATCTCGACCTGGGTGTGGTGAATCCAGGCTGTTTGTCCATCCACTTTAAGTGCAGTGGGGGTGGTCAGGATGACTGTGTAGGGTCCCTTCTAATGGTGAGTGAGGCCAGAGGTGGTGAATCTTTTAACAAGGACCGAGTCTCCTGGCTGGAAGGGGGTGCATCAGTTGGACAGTAAGGTCCACTGGGGTGGGACGGATGTCGTTAATGAGCCAGTGTACCTGGGACTGAACAGACTGGAATGCCTGTAAGGACTTAAGGAGTGCATGGTTATGGACTTCAGCATGTATGGTATCCGTGGGTCTGGGGAGTAAGGGAGGGGGCCTGCCAAACATAATTTAAAAGGGAGAGAAGCCTTTTTAGTAGGGGGTGCATCAGATGCAGAGGGGGACAAAAGGGAGCAGGCTGTCCCAGTTTTCACCAGTCAATAGGATGAACTTTGTTAGGGTTTGTTTTATGGTCTGGTTCATTCTTTTAACCTGCCCTGAATTCTGGGGGTGATAGGTACTGTATAATTTCCAAGATATGCCCAGGGCCTTGACCAGGCCCTGAGAAATTTATGCTGTGAAAGCGTGGCCATTGTCTGATCCTAGAGTCAGGGGCAGGCCTAACCGAGGGATCAGGTCCTGTAATAGTTTCTTTGCAACCACTAAAGCGGTCTCAGACTTAGTGGTGAAGTCCTCGACCCATACGGAGTATGTGTCCACAAATACAAGAAGGCATTTGTAGCCACTCACCGGGGTCTTTACCTCAGTGAAGTCTACCTCCCAGTGTTCTCCAGGGCTAGCACCCCTACATCTTATTCCTGTCTGATTAAACCTGCTGCCTCCTGGATTTACCCTGGCACATACATCACACCGAGTTGTGGTTTCCCTGACAAATTTGTGTAGATGTAGAATGTGGTATCTGGCCCTCAGCAGCTCAATTAGTTTTGTCTGTCCTAAGGGTGTGGCCTGGTGTGTGTCCCTAACTAGGGCCCATCCTAAAGTCTCAGGGACCACAATCTTTTTGTCTGGCAGAATCCACCATCCTGGGGGGACAGAATTGGAGCTGGCAGAGTTACAAGCAAGGGGGCAACCCTAGTATGTCACCCAGGCAGGGAGGTGGGCCGTGCACAGTAGGGGGCTGGAGATTTCAAAGGATTTCTAATAGACGGATATTGTAAGCTTAATGCACTGGAAGCTGAGACTTGTGCTCTTCTCTTAAGATATTTATGGGAGGATTCTTTGAGCTAGCACAGAAGTGAGAAAAGACTGACAGGGTGTACAGACCCTGTGACTGGTCACACCAGAGGGGTTCTTCTCCCTCGGTTACTTCCAGGATCTCAGGCCTGAGGCCTACTTTCCACAGGAACTGCATGCAAAGTACTGCAACTCCTTTAGCAGGAGGAGAGGCACTTGCTCCAAGCCTGCCTTACAGCGTATGCCCTTTCAGGCAGGGATGCCACCGCCTGGATCTTTGGTTCTTGTCCAGGTCTGGCTGTTTTCCCACGTACTGCCTCTGTTCTGTGACTGCCCTAGGCATTCCGTTTACTGTAAGTTACTATATGGTTATATAGTAGGATTTTATAAATCAGCACTAAATGTGTTAGTATAGCTCTGACTACATGCCAGATTATATAAAGGAAATGGCTGAGTAATATCGCTATAAACTGAGATATTCTTTAGGCACTGGTTGTGACTGGGGTCTGGACAGTTCTTCCTCAGTGCCCATGTGGGGTGTTACCCACATATCAGGATTGACCCAGGTGTGGGCCTCCTAGCCACCCCCTTAACTCCTGCTCTGAAAACTGTTCAGAGTCTGGTGACCCCTGAGGTTTGGGGACCCATTGGGGTCACGTAGAGGGGAAAATGTCTTTAATCTGGTCCTGGTTCTCCTCTATTGTACCTTCCACCAGACCTCTAATGGCCTTAAGGGCCTCCTCTTTAATTCTGCTTTTCTCTTTGGTGGTAAACAGAATGAGAAGTAACTGCTGACAGTCATCCCAAGTGGGGCAGTGAGTCTGCAGAATGGACTCTAGGAGTCCTGTGAGTGCCTGAGGCTTTTCAGAGAACCGAGCGTGCTTAGCCTTCCAATTGTACAAGTCACTTGAGGAAAAGGGGATGTGGACAAAGAGGGTGACCCCGGCTCCTGCCTTCCATTGGGGGCACCTCTTGGAGGGGAAGAACCCCAGTGGGTTTGGGGCCCTGCTGCAGGTATGCAGTGGGGACAAGGGCTGGCCACTGGTGCTGGTGGGGATGAGGTGTTGAGGTTCTTGTCTAGAAGGCCTAGGGTAAGTTGAGGGCAACTCTTGGTCCTCCACAGGGGCGGGAGTATGGCTGGTGCTGTGGGGGCCCTCTTTGGTTTTGCTAACATGACCTGTAGCCTAGCCCTTTTTATGCATTTGATTAACCATGGTGGGGGGTGTCGGACCAGATCCAGCCACTGATCAACATATGGGTATTGGTCTGGGTGCCCAGTGGGACCCATCACAACATTTCATACTGCTTTGGTAATTTTTGGATTGTAGTTTCCCATGTCTGGCTACCCTACTCCAAACAACGGCCACTGTGGTTCACAAAATGTGCAGAGTTTTCCTGGTGTTAATTTTTCCCCATATTGTCCTGAAAACCCCACTTTGAAATTGGCCATCATGTATTGGAAGGGAGTGCAGGACCGGGAGCTAGATGACCCCATTTTGTTTTTCTTGGGGGCCTGGAACCGGTTTTAACTATGTTTTATTTATTTATTTATTTTTTAAGCCAATTCATATGGAAAAGTTCTGCTGTAGAGAGAGCCAATTCTAAGCAAGATAAATTATACTAAACATAAAGTCCTATGGCTTTCAGCTTCTTAATTTTCCCAAGAGGTTGTTTTAAAAAAAATTTAACACCAGCTCTACTGAGGACTTGAACCAGCAACTTTGCATTTACAGGCTCTATACCCTAACCACGAGTTCCCCGCCCCTGTGGCTTTTGGTCACCTTGACACAGGGACTCTGAAAAGCATTAAATTCCTCTCTCCCTCCTCTCTCTCTTCTCTCTCTCTGTCTCTGCCTCCTCTCTCCTCTCTTCTCTCTCTTCTCTACTTTCTCTCTCTCTTCTCTGTCTCCTTTCTCTCCTCTCTCTTCTCTGTCTCTCTTCTCTGTCTACTTTTTCTCTCTCTCTGTTCTCTCTTCTCTGTCTACTTTTTCTCTCTCTCTCTTCTCTCTCTGTCTCTCTTTCTTTTGACAGAATAACAATTTCTCCTTTTTCACCCTAAATGGGTGAAGAGGGCTGGCAGTTTCTTATTTAAGGTTTGATTCCCTAAGACAGAGAAAAAACTACATCCAAGTTGTCAGTGACAAAATTTTCTCCTGGACATGAAAAAGAGGAAGAATGAGGCCTCAATGATAGAATAAGAAGAAAAGGAAAGAGAACAGAGTTATTTCCAGGAGTGTAGTAAACTCAATCAGAATTCCTTGAAATCAGTGGTTACTTAGCCAATGGAGAATATTATCCACCTCAAGAGTAACAGGTCTAGGCCGAGCGTGGTGGCTCATGCCTGTAATCCAAGCACTCTGGAGGCCAAGGCAGGCAGATCACCGGAGGTCAGAAGTTCAAGAACAGCTTGACCAACATGGTGAAACTCTGTCTTAAAAAAAAAGTGTAACAGGTCTAAACCACTGTATATCAGCCAACAGAAGTATAACAAAACTGGTGAATCTACATTAAAGACAGAACTACATATAGGATTGATAGACAAAGGATGGGTGCCCCCCAGATGGGAGACCAGTCTGATGCCTGCCTGGTCATATCCCCAGAGGGATATTTCAGGACGTCTTGGCTAAGGTATACTCTGTATAAACCCCGGGCCTGGTCACCTCAGAATTTTTGGTCCTGAGATGAATCACCGTTATGCCTTATGACGTCCCCATGGAACAGCGGGTGAAGGCCCAAACAAGCCCTGTAGCTTTCCAGCTGTGGGACTACATATATACACACTGACCCTCTCACTCACACCGAGGTTACGGAAAACATTTGAAAATTAAATTACCTGAGCCTCCAGTGATGTCTCACGGTAGTCATGCCTGGTCAGAGTTGCAATGACCGAGTCTGGTCCCCTGACTCAGGTCCTCATGAGGGATCGGTTCCCTGATTCCCAGACCTGACTCACCTCGAGAGGTCCTGAGACCCTGAAGGAATTTGGGGCAAATGTCAGCCGAGCTGTCACTTGTCCATCACAGGGCCAGAACTCTTGGGCCCTGGAACATCATCAGGGGGCTCCTCCCCTAGAGATCCCCGAGGCAGGAGCAGCCGAACAGGTGAAATTCTAAGGGCTTTTGTTCAGGCGATGGAGGAATATAAATAAATCTCAGTGGGCCTTTAAATGCTGTACCAGAGCGAGCCTAGAAAATCAACACCAAGACAAAAGTATGCCAAATTGCAGGGTCTTTATTGCCGGCAGCCATGGAGGACTGGCGCCTCTCCAACCCGTGGCTCAGGGGAAGCAGTGTTTTTAAGCTGAAAAACCACATCCTCGTTTAGGACCAAGAGGGTGAGGGGATGCAGGGCAAGCAACTTTACAGAAGCTATTTCTGGCGGTTTGTGATAAGCAAAGGCAAACAGCTTTACACAGTGGGCTTCCTGGAATTTGGGGAAATTCTAAGTGGTCCCTGGTGGAGAGCTGCAAATCAAACATTACAGTAGAAAATGTTTTCTTCTCTTTCTTTTCAATCGCATTTTTCAGAGCAAGCTAGCTGTTTTTATTTACAGAAGCCAAGGTCAGCAGTTATTGAAAGGAAAACAGCGCGGCAAGCCGTTATCACAGAGGAAACGGGGCAGCAGTTACAGCTTATTTTTGGATAAACTGTTTTTCTTGGTGATTGCAGGGTACAGGGTTTAACTCTGGGTTAGCTACGGCACACACCCACCTCGGCCTCCCAAAGTGCTGGGATTACAGGTGTGAGCTACCACGCCCGGTCTCATTTCCCTTATTATTATTTTGAAACGGAGTCTTGCTCTGTCGCCCAGCCTGGAGCACAGTGGCATGATCTCCGCTCACTGAAACCTCGCCTTCCAGGTTCAAAGGATTCTCGTGCCTCTGCCTTCGAGTAGCTGGAATTACAGGCGTTGGCCACCACGCCGGCTAATTTTTTGTATTTTTAGTAGAGATGGGGTTTCACCATGTTGGAGGGACTGGTCTCAAACTACTGACCTCAAGTGACAGGCCTGTCTCGGCCTTCCGAAGTGCAGGGTTTACAGGCGTAAGCCACCGCACCCGGCCCCATTTCCTTTATTTTATTTATTTATTATTATTTTATTTTTTTGAGATGGAGTCTCACTCTGTCACCCAGGCTGGAGTGCAATGGCGCATTCTCCGCTCACTGTAACCTCCGCCTCCAGGGTTCAAACGATTCTGCTGCATCACTCTCCTGAGTAGCTGGGATTACAGGCACATGCCGCTCCCACGCCCGGCTACATTTTATAATTTACTAGTCTGTTGATAACAAGACTGGAGGTACACAAGGGTGAGTCTCGGAGTTCACGGGGCACGGGTCAAGGATTAGGTTTGAGGGTTTCCGGCGCCCAGTGCAAATCTCCAAGAAAGTTTAGGAAAGGGCACCAAGGGTGATTCCAAAAAGTTTTGGTTTGGCTCAGCAGGTAGGCGACCCAGCCCAGAAAACGCAGCCTTGCTGCTGTGGCCCAGGCTGGAGTGCAGTAGTGCGATCTCGGCTGACAGCAACCTCCGCCCCCTGGGTTCAACCTATTTTCCTGCCTCAGCCTCTTGAATACCTGGGACTACAAGCACTTGCCACCACGGCCGGCTAATATTCTGCATTTTTAGTAGAGACGGGGTTTCACCGTGTTAGCCAGGATTGTCTCTATCTCCTGACCTTGTGATACACCCACCTCGGTCTCCCAAACTGATAAAATTACAGTTGTAAGCCACTGCGCTCCGCCTGAAGAAAACTTGCGTGCTTGTAGGCAGGTCGGCCGCTAGCGCTTCTTATTGGCTAATGTGGACAAAACTACACATCCATTGGCTAAAAGCTCCGTCTATTTGAGGCTAGCTGCCAGCATCCCTTCTTTCTGTGTTTCCAGGAAGGGAACAGTCTGCCTAGTAACAGTTGATAGCATTTCCCATTGGTTACCGTTTCCGGAAGCCCGCTTTTCCGTTTCCGGAAGCTCAGCGCGCGCATAGTCTGCAGATGGCATCTGGGTTCACAGTGGAGAGCATATTCACCGGACTTGGGCTGTTCGGCCAATCGCCCGCTGGTCATGGAACGCTGGAGGGTCAGCTGTGTGGAGTCTTTGCCTTCAGCATCCGCGGCTGGGAAGTCGGCCATCGCACGGTGGAACTGGGACTCCGGCTCCGTCAGAGACCTTTCCCGTCCGCCTTCCAGACTCGTGGGCGCTGGCGTTGGGGCTGAGGTAGTTTCCCGACCTCTAACCTGTAGTGTCCGGAGGTTAAAGGTAAAAACGAGTTTTTTTTCAGCCCACTTGGTAAAACACCCTTTTATTTTTAGGCAGATGTTTTGTTGAAGAACGCCTCGAGGGGAGGGAGTGACTGGTGGATAAACTTGAGGTTTATTAAATAAATACATTTCTGGTTTGTTTTATGTTTACAATAAAGCACCCCAAACTTTTAAAACTCTCACTTTTTGCCCGTTTTATTATTTAGTGGAATGTCTCTGATAAGGACAGCCAGTTAAAATGGAAATTTGTTGTTGTTGTTGCTAATTAAACCAATTTTCAATTTTGGTGGTTGTCCTAACAGCAGCAGGCTTTATAAAACTTCTCAGGCTTTATAAAATGATATTTCTTGTGCAAAATTTCTGTGAAAGGCACAGCCAGTTAGTTTGGAATTGTTTTGAAGAAAGTAAGTTTCTGGTTTTGATATCTTAGTAGTAGTATTTTCCCCAGTGTCTTTAAAACCTTATTTTTAAGGCATGTATCTAGAGTAACTTTTGTGAAATAGCCAGTTAAGGAGGCTTTGGGATTTCCCTTATGAACTATAATCTTGGCTTTGATTTTTTTTTTTTTTCTATCTAAGGTAATGACACTATCTTCCTAAATCCTTTAAAATGTTAGTTGGTGGATCTCTTACTTTCATAGGATTTATTTCATAGGTGTGAATGAGACACCTTCTATAGGCTCCAGGACCCTGTCTTCATGAGGTGTGCAGATTCGGTGCTTTATAAAACAACCCCCACGTTCTTCATTGGCCTAGCCCTTAATTTTCAGCACCCCTCTGCTTCTGACATTGTACCTAACATTCAGTTTCTGTGGCTGTGTGGGAGCTCTGGAAATGCCCAGCATTCGCCACTACTGTTTCTCCTTGATATTTCCCCAGATCTTCATACTGACCCTCAATCCATTACTCAGATGTGTGTCTCTTCCCTGGATGTCTGGAAACTGAGACTGGCTCTCCCCCTGGACCTCCCTGCTGAGCTACCATCTTTTTCCTCTCTCTCTTTTTTTTGTCTACGCTTGTGTTCCTAACCCTCAGCCCTTATTTTTTATTTTTTATTTAAAGATGGGGTTTCACCATATTGGTCAGGCTGGTCTCAAACTCCTGACCTCAGGTGATCCGCCCACCTCAGCCTCCCAAAGTGCTGGGATTACAGGCATGAGCCACTGTGCCCGGCTACCCTCAGCTCTTTCATGAGAAACCTTGATGCCTTCAACTGCTTCTAACTCTGGATTTATTACCCCCAGTTCCAAAATGTGATGTGTTCTTCCATCTTGAATATAGGCTGTAGACTCCTCAGGTATGAACCATTGTTAGCAGTGAGACAGCAGTCTTTTTGTCATCTGACAGCATATCCAGATAGCCTTGAACCATCTGGAGGCTTGTTCCATCACATCTGATACCTGGGCTGGGATGTTGGAAGAGGCTTAGCTGGTATTGAGTGCCTACGTGTAGTGTTTCCATATGGCCTTGACTTCCTGACAGCCTGGCAGTCTCAGGGTAGTCAGAATTCTTAGGTGCTCAGGGCTCCAGGGCAAATGCTGAGTGTTTTTATTTTTTTAGGAGGTAGCACAGGAAATCCACCCAGGCCCAGGGAGACAGGAAGGACATCAATTCTGCCTCTCAGAGGGAGGAGTGACAAGAAATGGTCAGCCACAGCGACATGCCTATTAATATATCAGACACAATTAAAATATTCTGATAGCTGCATTTCTGAGTAACTGGTCTCTTCTGAAATTCTATAAATTGTGTTTTCTGTAGTTTATGGCATTATTCTGAGGAGGGGTCAAAGACTCTCCCATATGTTACAGGCTCATCCCCACCCACTCCCCCTAGTATTTGAAATGCAGTTTTTGCCCTGGTTTATCAGTTAGGGCAGGGCTTTCTCATTTGTTTTAGACCTAACAGCTATTTAGAAATTGAATAGGAACCTAAAACGTAATAATATATATATATATATATTAAATTTGGAAATTGGCCTGTGGCTTTTTTTTGTTGGGGGGGGGGCTCAATTTTCTTCTGTTTGTGCTGATATTTTTGTCATCTCAATAGGAATCAGGAGCTTCTTTTCTATTCTTCTGTTTTGGATACATTCGAAAGTAAGTTTCCTTGTATTTTGGAGTCATTTTGTAGGCTTTGCCAAATGGCCTTTTTATGCTGCTGTGTATTGCATTTTCCTTGCATATTCTCATAGATTCTCAAGGATATTTTCTTATTTCACTATTCATGGGTTTAAAAGTATGTTTACTCTCCTGAGTTATTTTCTTCTTTCTCTTTGGTCATATGTAATTTACAGAGTAAATACCTACCAGAGAGGATAACTTAAGGTATGTGGAAAGTGAGTTTTTTTGCGCTTATCGAGTGTGGTTGATTTTTAGTCAGTGAGCATTCGGTATATGCCTGGGACTCTGGCTTTATTTATTATCTTCTGATGCTGAACCAATCGATGGATGTCTCTGTTTGATTCATCATGAGGAAAATGATGACACTGAGGGGGGCTGATTTCCAGGTTTACATCAGTCGCTCCAGGGGAAGTGCCTGGCCCTTGTCTGGTCCTTGCTGCTCTAACTTTGCCTATTAATGGAAGAAATGCTGCTATAAACACTTCCTGGGGTATTACTGGCATTTACGGTCCTCACAGTTTACAGAGAAGCCTGTCACATTTTCAGCCGCTTCCTTTGCTTTCTGTCATTTCTAAACCACCTCACTTGACCTGCTGTAATCTTCATTGTGTGTGAGTTTGCACAGATGTAATTTAGGCCTACACATCTCCTCAAAGCCTAATGCCCACCTCTCACCTCCACGGAAATCGAGCTCAGAACCCACTACCCTCCCCCACCCACTGCAGGCTTGAACATTCGATGGTGGACATCCATCCCTGACTGTATTATGGTGGGTTCTCTTGGGTCTTGTTCTCTGTAGGTCTGTACTGTGCTGTAGTGTGTGGAGCTAGTGGGATTTGCCCTGTGTTCCTGAAGGAGGGTCACAGGGAGTTGTTGAACAAAGAGGGGCTGATATTTCTTAAGGGATTCCCCAGAGAAGAAAGAGGCCAATCTGACTCAAGAAAATCTTGTTTATTTATTCATCTAGGTCCAGATTTTGAAGGAATCACTATAGGGATTGAACAGGTGAGGCTCACCTTTCAATAGTTACACCAGGAAAGGCCTAGCTGGTGACTTAAGCTATGGTTTTATGTGGCAAAAAAAGTGATCAGGGGGACAGTAGGGAAGTCTACACATAACCCAAAGAAAAAAGAGAGAAGGCCCCTCAGAAATCAGGGCAAAGTGCCACAGTGTCTCTTTTCCTATGGTGTCACTGGCATGTGGGTTGCCTCCCCACTGTGTCCCCCAAAGGATCTGAGGCCAGACTGCAGTGCCAGTGGACAGAGGAGCTGTGGGGATGGAAGTCTGATTGCTCCATTCAAACACACACCCCGATGCATCTGTGTCTCTTTTCTGATGCAGCGCCCCAATGGGTAAGCTCTGTGCCTCTCCACACAGTGGATTAGAAGTGGAAACATACCGTCTGCTTAGTGCTTGATGGTTTAGTTGTGACCTCATGTCATGGTGATTAGAGCCAATGATCCTAACAGTTTAAAACTGTTCTGCTTATGGGTAGGTATTTGGGAGATAGTATATGTATTACCTAGTCTTTTTCATCTGCCATGGTTTTGTTACTTTTTGCATAAACTGCTGAGAATGTTTACTAACTGTAGATGATAGAGAAATCACCAGTCACTCTAAAATCCTCCCATTTCTTGATCTAGAGCTGTATCTGGATCCCCAGCAATGAGTAGACCTGAAGACCAGAGGAAGCAAAGCAAGTAGGCCCTTTAAACCAGTCATCTGTGTTCTCTTTCAATTTATTCTGTTTTTATTTTGTGTACATCATTTTAAGGAGTTATAATAATCTTGTTCAGATCTCAGCATGTAAAATGACCCATCTGTAGACATCAGGCTCCAGCCATACCCAATGAGTTATCTGGTATTTTTTAAATTAATGCCAGGTTTCAATTATAGATATCCCCAGAGGGAATATTTCAAATTCCCTGAGTAGTTTTCAGGTTGAAGTCCTATAGGCTTCTTCTGTTTTGAGAAGTTTCTGTCAGAGAAAGATCTGATTTTAGATTTTTAGCTTTAATGCTTGTAAAAAGTTATAAATAGTAATTTTCTACTCTTAGCTTTGAAGCGCTGTTGGTGAGGAATTAAAGTTTCTTCAAGAGGATTAAACTGCCATTTCAGTTACCCTAATTCCAAAAGTTTTGGTCTTTAGAATTTTCTTTAATGTTCATGAAGAAGTGTTTTATATTTTCCATTAAGATTGATTCTCTTTAGCAGTTAATTTTGAACCTTACTTTCTTAAACATCCAAATTCAGTTTTTCCTTAGTTTTTTCTTTCTGTTATGATTTTTTTTTTCTTGAGACAGAGTCTTGCTCTGTCTCCTAGGCTGGAGTGCAGTGGTGTGATGTCAGCTTACTGCAGCCTCTGCCTCCTGGGTTCGAGTGATTCTCCTGTCTCAGCCTCCCTAGTAGCTAGGATTACAGGCATGAGCCACCATACCCGGCTGGTTTTTGTATTTGTAGTAGAGATGGGGTTTACCATGTTGGCTGAGTGATTTGCCTACCTCCATCTTGCAAAGTGTTGGGATTACAGGCGTGAGCCACTGCACTGAGCCTCTGCTACGGATTTCTAACATAACATAAAAAGGCCACTTTTAATAAAAAAGGGCAAAGCACAGAGGGGACAGTAGAGTGCACCGTCAACCTGAGCATGGAAGTGAGCTTTTTGCTTCAAAATGAACCATCACAGCAGTTTCAGCTTCTTGATTTGGACCCTCAATTATTTTATAATGTCAACCTGTATTAGGGAGAAGGGGGCTTGTCTCTTAAGCCAGCCAATTTTCGTATTGGGTATTTATGTATTATTTGTTCTAAGTGATTTTTTCATTTATATTTATTTATTTTATTTTTATTTTCGGATTTTCCCATTTTTATTACAATGTGTTCTGTGGGCTGTCAGTGACTTCACAGTATCTTTTCCACATGTTTATAAAGCTGAATAGTTCTCTGTGTCAGCTCAGCACCCCTAGTGTCAGCCATGCTCCTCTCCTGCTATGCATAGATGGGGGCCTATCCACACCCAAATCTCCTGGTCCCCACTATCAGCACCTGAAGGTACCCACCAGATGTGTCTGTCACTTCCATCCATCCACCTCTATTGTGGTTCTCATGTTTCTGCCCCCCTAGAGACCATTTCTCTCTAGGGCAGTGGTTTCCAATAGAAATACAATGCCAGACACATAAGTCAGTTTACATTGTCTAGTAGTCACTTTAGAAAAGTTCAAAAGAAACAGGTGAAATTGTTTTATTTCACCTAAAATGTTAGCATTATCCAAAATATCACTTCAACATCTTATCAAAATGCAAATTGTTAATGATGTAGATAGTTTACAGTTTTTCTTTTTTGCTTTTTCTTTTTTGAGACAGGGTCTTGCTTTGTTGCCCAGGCTAGAATGCAGTGAGTGGCAGGAGCATAGCTCACTGCAGCCTCAAACTCCTGGGCTCAAGAGATCCTCCTTCCTCAGCTTTCCTAGTAGTTCAAACTAGAGGCATACACCACTATGTCCAGCTAATTTTTTTTTTTTTTAAGACATGGTCTCATTCTGTCACTGGAGTGCAGTGGCACAATCTTGGCTCACTGCAGACTCAACCTCTGGGGCTCAAATGATCCTCCCACCTCAGCCTCTCAAGTAGCTGGACCACAAACATGTACCACCATGCCTAATTCTTGCATTTTTTTGTTAGAACAGGGTTTTGCCATGTCCACATTGGTCTCAAACTCCAGAGCTCGAGCGATCCACCCACATTGGCCTCCCAAGGTGCTGAGATTACAGGCATGAGCCACTGTGCTCAGCCTAATTTTTTTTTCTTCTTCCTAAAGAGATGGTATATTGCTATGTTACCCAGAGGGATCTCAAATTCCTGGCTCAAGCAATCCTCCCGCCTTGGCCTTCCACAGTACTGCAATTACAGATGTGAGCCACCACATGGGTCCATTCTTTCTTTTATACTGAGTATTCAGAATGTTTTAAAAATGTGTTTTACACTTAACAGCATTTCTCAGGTTGGAATAGCCATCTTTAAAGTGCTCAGCAGCTGCATGTGGCAAGTGGCTGCCTTATTGAACAGCACAGCTCTGGAGAGTGACTTCATGTACATCCCCACTGCTCTCTCTGCCTCCTTTATTTCCAACTACCCCCACACCACTGGAGTCTGTTACCATCATGTCCCTCTCTCCTCTCTGTCTTTTGTATTCCTTTAATATGGATAATCATTTCCAATTCCTTAACACCCTGCTCTGATTTTTTCTGTCTCACGTTCAAGGGTCACAGTTTTCCTCTCATCCTTATTTAGTGTTTTCCGAGAAGATGTGACATACATTTTTGCAATTTATTTGTAATACAAGACATATCTTTTTTTTTTTATTACATTTTAGGTTTTGGGGTACATGTGAAGAACATGCAAGATTGTTGCATAGGTACACACATGGCAGTGTGGTTTGCTGCCTTCTTCCCCACCACCTATATCTTGCATTTCTTCCCTTGCTATCTCTCCCCAGCTCCCCAAAGACATGCCGTTTTGCAATTTATTTGCAAAATTTATTTGTAATACAAGAATGATTGTTTTCTTTGATACCTTAGTGACTTACATACATCTCTTGTTTTTTGAGTACATCTTTCTTGTCAGAATTTCAAATTAATTTTAGAGTTAAACTAGAAAGCTTGCTTTTTTTAAATTGTTTTATTTTTAAGATGGAGTCTCACTCTCATCCTGGCTAGAGTACAGTGCCACGTCCTCAGTTCACTGCAACATCTGCCTTCCAGGTTCAAGTGATTCTCCTGCCTCAGCCTCTCGAGTAGTAGCTGGGATTACAGATGTGAGCCACCACATCTGGCTAATTTTTGTGTTTTTAGTAGAGACAGGGTTTCGCCATTTTGGCCAGGCTGGTCTGAAACTCCTGACCTCAAGTGATAGGCCCACCTCAGTCTCCCAACGTGCTGAGATTATAAGCATGAGCCACCATGCCTGGCCTAGAAGGCTTTGTTTTTTGTGGTGTTTTTTTTTTTTGAGATGTAGTATTGCTTTGTCACCCAGGTTAGAGTGCAATGGCACGTCTCAACTCACTGCAACCTTCGCCTCCCAGGTTCAAGGAAATCTCCCTGCCTCAGCCTTCTGAGTAGCTGGGATTACAGGTTCCTGCCACCATGCTCAAGTAAGTTTTGTAATTTTAGTAGAGACAGGGTTTCACCATGTTGGCCAGGCCGGTCTTGAACTTGTGATCTCAGGTGATTCATCCACCTTGGCTTCCCAAAGTTTCTGGGATTACAAGTGAGCTACTGTGCACAGCCAGAAAGCTTATTTTAAAAGATGTGCATTAAAAAAAATTCAGTCTGCATCTAAAACCTGGAACAACATCAACAAAAAAGGTGTGTATAGAGCCCCTTATGTTTTTGCTTGAATTTTGAAATAACATATTTAGGTCTGTATATTTTAGGATATAAGATCTCACTCTACGTGTTGCTTTGCATCATTGAACATTTTTGGTAATTATTTTTATTTTCTATGTACTTTAGAGTTTTTGTTAAACTAATATAGAATTTCATGTTCATGGCCTGGCCCAGTAGATTCATGCCTATCATCCTAGCACTTTGGGAGGCCAAGGCAGGTGTATCAAACTCCTGAGGTGAGGAGTTTGAGACCAGCCTGACAAACATGATGAAATTTTGTCTATACTAAAAATAACAAAATTGGCAAGATGTTGTGGTTCATGCCTGTAATCCCAGCACTTTGGGAGGCCGAGGCAGGTGGATCATGGCAAAACCTCATGTCTACTAAAAATACAAAATTAGCTGGATGTGGTGGCATATGCCTGTAAT
Source organism: Plecturocebus donacophilus (assembly GCA_004027715.1). Lineage (NCBI taxonomy): Eukaryota > Metazoa > Chordata > Mammalia > Primates > Pitheciidae > Plecturocebus > Plecturocebus donacophilus. The sequence continues at coordinate 13,395 of PVKP010022835.1, read as the reverse complement.
CCCAGCTCCTTGGGAGGCTGAGGCAAAAGAATCTCTTGAACCTGTGAGGTGGAGGTACAGTGAGCTGAAACTGCAGCATTGTACTTTATCTTGGGCATCAAGAACAAAACTCTGTTTCAAAAAAAAAAAATTGACTGAGCATGGTGGTGGGTACCTACAATCCCAGTAACTGGGGGGCTGAGTGAGGAGAATCACTTAAACCCAGGAGGTGAAGGTTACAGTGAGCCAGGTTCAGGCCACTTCACTCCAGCCTGGGAGTTAGAGCAAAACTCCATCTCAAGAGAAAAAATTATATTTGTTAATATCAAAAATGAAAATTAATTTTACAAATTTCTATTTGAGACCAGGTGCAGTGGCTCATGCCTGTAATCTCAGCACTTTGGGAGGCTGAGGCAAAAGGATCATGAGGTCAGCAGATCGAGACCATTCTGGCTAACATGAAGAAACCCTGTCTCTATTAAAAATACAAAAAATTAGTGGGGCATGGTGACACATGCCTGTATAGTCCCATCTACTTGGGAGGCTGAGGCAGAAGAATCTCTTGAACCCAGGAGGCAGAGGTTGCAGTGAGCCAACATTGCGCCATTGCACTTTAGCCTGGATGACAAGAGTGAGACTCTGTCTTTAAAAAAAAAGAAAAAAACACTTGAGTGATAGCATTATTTTACTTATTTATTTATTTATTTATGAAATGGAGTCTCACTCTATCACACAGACTGGAGTGCAGTGGCAGTATCTCAGCTCACTGCAACCTCTGCTGCCCAGGTTCAAGCAATTCTGCTGCCTCAGCCTCCTGAGTAGCTGGGATTACAGGCGTCTGACACCATGCCTGGCTAATTTTTATATTTCTAGTAGAGACAGGGTTTTATCACATTGGCCAGGCTGGTATTGAACTTCTGACCTCATGATCCACCTGCCTGAGCCTGTCAAAGTGCTAGGATTACAAGCATGAGCCACCATGCCTGGCCAGAATTATTTTAATGTAGGAAAGGTTCCTCAAAAATAGGTGTAGTGATTGTATTCTTTCCTATGCTTGCATGGAAAATGATGAGGGAACACGATGTTAGAGTTGCCTTGAGAGAGGGTGGAAAAGAGATTCCAGAGTGCCAGGCACACAGGTTTTCTGGAAGGTTTACATGGGACTGCCGTGGTTTGAATGTGTTCCCCTAAGTTTGTGTGTTAAAAACTCAATCCCTAATGCAGCAGTATTGAGCAGTAGAACCTTTCAGAGGGGATTAGGTCATGAAGGCTCTGCCACCATAAATGGATAAAGGCAGAGTGGGTTAGTTATCTTGGGAAGTGCGTTCCTGATAAAAGGATGAGATTGGCCTTCTTTCATTTCTTTTTCTCTCTCCTCTCATATGTGGTCACTCTCTTGCCCTTCCACCTTCCACTTTCCACCATAGGATGAGACACAGCAAGACCTGCACCAGATGCAGGCCACTCACCTTCCCAGGTCCACACCTGTAAGCCAAATAAACTCTTGCTTATAAATCACCCAGCCTGTGGTATTCTGTTACAGCAACACAAATGAACTAAGATTGGACACTCAGCAAGCTCATCTCTCTACTTGATGTAGCATTCCCTGCGTGGTACCTTGCTTGTATTTGTAGACATGATGCTGTCAATGCTGTTTGAGTGTTTTGAAGGTTTTTATGTGTGAGGAGTTTACAGAGAAGCCCCTAAGGGCTTCAGTTCCCTTCTGTTGCTGCTTTGCTCTTTAGTATATCCCCTAACCTGGTGTTAAATTAGATAATGGTGTGGTCATTGAACCAACAGTATCAGTATCACCTGATAAACATGCTATGAATGCAGATTCACAGGCTGCACCCCATAATACCGAACCAGAAACTCTAGGAGTGAGACCCAACAATCTGTATTTAACAATCCCCCCAGGTGAGTCTGATGCACACAGAACTTTGAGATGCTGCATTAGATGATGTTTGAGTTTATGCTAACCAAATGACTGACAGGCATGTCTGCTCACTGCTTGACCTTTGCACAGGCCTCTGGATCCTCCTGGAATCCCCAATTCCTGTTGCTCCCACTGGGAGTTTTATAGTCACACTTACTTGAAGCACATCTTTCAGAGCACTGCACCACCCAAGTTGGGTATCTGGAGTTTTGTGGTCTGTATGTCCATGTTTATGACATTCTGGGCAGGGTGGCCCAGGCTGTGATCTGACATCTACTGATGCAGGCTATAGATGGTATTCGGTAGGAAGGGGGAGATGCTGTGTGCACATTTTGAAAAGTTTCCAACTAAACGGAGAGACCAACCCTCTCCATAACTATTTTAGTTTTACTTTATCTCCTCATTGACTTCACTGGTTAAATGAAGTTTGTGTCAACATCTCTGCTGGGTCATGCATGCATATAAATGTTTATGTGAACATATAAAGTCTGCATGAGTGGGTGAGCTCTCCACGTCATGTCATTTATGTCCATCGTTACATATCTATGGTGTCTAGCACATTCCTCTACCTTATTTTCTGTCATTTTATCTACTTCTACCTGAACTACAATGACAATTTAATGACTATCATACACTTCATTTAAAATACACCTCTATGTTTTCTTTTGTTTTTTTTTTTACATCACATCAGACCTTTCTCCTTACCGGACTTCCATGTGAGACCTGCAGGTCTTAGGACCTTCTGGGAAGTCCCAGATTTTTGTGGATGCTCTCTCTCTTGCTAGCTCAGGCTGTGGCAGTGGGTGTTGGTGCCACCCCATGGCTAGAGGGGATAAGCCAGGCTGTCTCTTGACTGATCCCCAGTCTTGAACCCTGGAGTTCTCACATGCATGGTTTTAAATGCTGTCTTTCTGATGTCAGATTGTGGCCATTTTCCTTCTCTCCTTCTCAAGGGGCTGTTTACTGTGTTTATTGACTCTTCATTTTAAAAAAGTTATATATCTTGATGAAGTTAATTGTGTCCCATAGATTTCTCAATGAGGGCAAAGGGAAAAGAAGTGAGAACCATCTTCTCTGAGGTTGGTGAGCACCCCTCCTGCAGGTGGACAGTGAGCTGTGGTGAGGCTTTTGTCCTTGCCTCAGGATGGGAAGGTGTGTGAGACCCATGCTGGTCTGAGGCAGCTGCCTTTCCACATTGCCCAGGCCTTTGCAAACACCAGCTGGAACCACCGGGGAATTGACTGAAAACCGGCCACATGACCTAGGCAGAGATGCAGGGAGAGGCTCACTAAAAGAAAGGATGTTGTGCAAGAAACTGCCCTCCAGCAAACAGAGCGCATGTGTCCCAACACACGCACACACAGACACAGAGAGAGAAAGAGAGCTGGAAAGTAAAGAGAGCAAAATCAGGGAGAGGCATACACATGCACACACACCAACAACACAAACACACACACCAACAACACACACACATATACACATACAGACATACAGCAGTGGTACAGTAATACCCACCCCAAGAGGTGGGTTAGTATTGGGTTTTGTTTGGTTTGGGGAGGGGGTTGGCTTTTTCTTTTGGGTTTCATTTTGATTCTTAGAGATCACAGATACATGCAGCTTTTAGGAAGAAATTTGATCTGAGCAATCGCTAGGTAATTCTAGCACTTTGGGGAGCTGAGGTGGAGCATTGTTTCAACCCAGGAGTTTTGAGACTAGCCTGGCCAACATGATGAAACCTGCTCTGTACAAAAAACACAAAAATAAGCTGGGTGTGGTGGCACATGCCTGTGGTTCCAGCTACTCAGGAGACTGAGGTGGGAGGAGAGCTGGAGCCTGGGAGGTTGAGGCTACAGTGAGTTATGATCATGCCACTGCACTCCTGCTTGGGTGACAGAGTGAGACTCTGCTTTAGATAAAAACAAAGCAAATATAATGTCTATGCACTACACACTAGATTTCTTTCCAAAGGGTTACATAACACTATACTTACACCAGCAATATATGAGACTACTCATTTCCTACACATTCACTATCACTTGTGTGCAGTTAAGGAAGGTTAGTAGGCCTGAATTGTCTAAATCTTCAAAGAAACGTTTGACTATAGCTCAACTCACGGGAAATAATCTCTCAGTCCTTGGAATACCCTGCCTATCTGGTGTTACCCACACCAGATAGTCTATGTTAACAATGTAGTTTATTGTGGGGACCATGGACCATGCAGTGTAGCATCAGCATGACCTTAGGAAGGGTGGACACAGAGAAACTAAAGTCATCAAAATGGGTGCTCTTGCCCATGTGACCAACCCCCAATGAAACCCTCAACACCAAGGCTCAGGTAAGCTTCTTGTTTGCAAGTACTTTCTGTGTGTTGCCACATATCACTGGAGAATTCAGCACTGTCCACATGATGCCCCTGGGAAAGGGCGGCTGGAAGCTTGTGCTTGGTCTCTCCTGGACTCTGGACTCTACCCTATGCAGCCTTTTCTGCTGCAGATTTTAATCTGTGTTTTTTTGTAATAACCTATAATCATGAGTATAACAACTTGACTCAGTTTCGTGAGTCCTTCTAATTAATTACTGAACCTTTGGGACCCCAAAACACAACTTTGTTTCTTCTGTAATTGAATTTTACATGTTATGTAGGAAACCTATGCACATAATTGAAAAATCACACACTAAGAGTTTTTCATGCAGTCTACTCCCTAACTCTGTTTCTCCAGTGCTCCCAGATATACTCCCTAAATAATCAATGTTTACATTTTCTAAACTATTTCTAATCTCTATAGCTGAGTGATTATCTCTGTGTTATATAATAGGTAGATTCTGCTCCTTCTCAATATATCAACTAAACATATTACCTGATGACATCCTATTCTGATGGTTATCTTTCACAACATTCAATAGTTACCTTTTGCTCCATTTATTTATTTATTCATTTATAATTTTTTTCAATTTTTAGGTGTAAAGGGTACACATGCAGACTTGTTCCATGGGCAAATTGCATGTCACTGGGGCTTGGTGTACAAATGATATTGTCACCCAGATAGTGACCACAGTACTCAACAGTTTTTTGACCCATAGCCTCATGCCCCCCTCCCCACTCAAGCAGGCCCCAGTGTCTGTTGTTCCCATCCCTGTGTCCATGTGTACTCAGTGTTTAGCTCCTACTTGTAAGTGAGAACATGGCCTATTTAGTTTCCAGATGCTACATTAATTCATCTAGGATAATGGCCTCCAGTTGCACCCTTGTTGCTGCAAAAGACATGCTATCATTTTTTACTTCTGTGTAGTATTTCATGGTATATAAGTACCACATTTTCTTTATTCAGTACACTGCTGATGGGCATCACATATGCAACTTCAAACTGTACTGTAAGGTTACAGTAGCCAAAACAGCATGGTTCTGGTACAAAACCAGACACAGACCAATGGAACAGGTTAGAGAACCCGGAAATAAAGCCACACACCAACAACTCTGATATTTAACAAAGTCAACAAAAACAGGCAATGGGGAAAGGACTCCCTATTCAATAAATGGTGTTGGGGTAACTGGCTAGCCACATGCAGAACACCGAAACTGGGCCCCTACCTTTCACCATGTAAAAAAATTAACTCAGAATTGATTAAACACTTAAAGATAACACCTCAAGCTATACACATCCTGGAAGACCACCTAGGAAACACTTCTAAATATCAGCTTTGGCAAGGAATGTTTCGTTAAGTTTCCAAAATAGCAATTGCCACCAACACAAAAATAGACCAGTGGTACCTAATTCAACTAAAAGCTTTAACACAGTAAGACAAGCTATCAACAGAGCAAACAGACAACATACAGAATGGGAGAAGATACAAACTATGTATCCAACTGAGATAGGGGCTAAAACAGAAGCCTCAGCACCACCATCTTATAGAGAAGCCACCTGGGCCCTGAGCAGAGGTGTAGTTCTCCAAACTATTATTGTACTGCAGTTCTCAGAAGTGTTAATGGTAAAAATTCCCACTACTATCCCCCTCCCCTTACAACAAACCTCTGACTTTAGCTTCTGTACAGACAGCTTGCCTTGCACACCCCTGTGCCCCCTCTGAACAAGGATGTGGTTTTGCAGCTTAAATGCCTTGCTTCCCCTGAGCTCGGGGCAATGCGTTGGAGAGACATGAGTCCTCTGTGGCCACCAGCAGTAAAGATGCTGCAATTTGGCATACTTTTGTCTTGGTGTTGATTTTATGTGCTCACTCTGCTGCAACATTTTGGAGGCCCCAGCAAGATATATCTCCATCACCAGACAAAAGCTGTTTCAGAGCCTCTGCTGGGTGGTTGCCCCCACCCCAGGGATCCCTAGGGGAGGCACCCCCTGAGACGTTCCAGTGCCCCAGGTTTCGGGCCCTGTGGTGACTGTGTAACTGCATTGCCAACGTTCACCCAAAATTCTTCAGGGTCCTGGGAACCTCTGGAGGTAAGTTTGTTCTGGAATCTGGGGACTGGTCCATTGGTATCTGTAGCCCGAGTCGGGGGACTGGACATGGTCACTACAACTCTGACCCTGGCAAGCCTCCCTGAGACATCACCCGAGGCTCTAGAATCTGATAGCTGGTATCTGGTGTCAGCGTTCAGTTGTTTTCCATAACCTCTGTGTGAGTGTGAAAATGAATGTGTATATATGTAGTCCCACAGCCAGTAGGCTACAGGGCTTGTGAGGGCCTTCACCCGTGGTTCCACAGAAGCGTCATAAGGCATAATGGTGATTCATCTCAGGACCAAACATTCTGAGGTGACTAGGCCCAGGGGTTATACAGATACATCTTAGCCAAGATGTCCTGAAATGTCCTTCCGGGGATGTAACCAGGCAGGCATCAGACTGGTCTCCCATCTGGGGGACACCCGTCCTTCGTCTGTCAATCCTATATGTGGTTCTGTCTGTTTTGGAGAGTGATCAGTTTTGTTGGACCTTTGTTGGCTGGTATACAGTGATTCAGGCCTGCTTCCCTTAAGATAGAAAACATTCTACAATGGCTGATGGACCACTGGTTGCAGGGGACCTTTGCTGAGTTCATGCCCCTGGAAATAACTGTTCTCTTTCCTTTTCCTATTCCTTTTCTATCATTGAAGCCTCATTCTTCCTCTTTTTCATATCTGAGAGAAATTACTGCCCTCAATGACTTGGGTGTAATTTTTCTCTGTCTTAGGGAATCAAACCTTAAATAAGAAACTACCAGCCCTCTTCGCCCATTTAGGGTGAAAAAAAAAGGAGTAATTTTTCTGTCAAAAGAGAGGAGAGAGGACAAGAAAGTAGAGAAAGAGAAGAGAGGGGAGAGAAAAAGAGGGAGAGTGAGAAGAGAGAGAGATAGGGAGAGAGAAATTTAATGCTTTTTAGGGTCCCTGTGTCAAGGTCACCAAAAGCCACAGCGGCAGGAAACTCGCAGCCAACCTAGCAGCTGTGAGCTCAAGGCAGCTGTGAGCTTAGTTTTAAACAGACACCAAAAATGTTTTTTTTCCTTTATCTGCCAACCATCAGCCCCGCCTGGCTTTCAGGCAGGCCACACCACCTCAGGGTGCAGTATTCGCCTCCAAAATATGACTCAAGAAAGCTTTCTGCCTGCCTTTACTGCAAGTGACCAAATAGCACAGTATTTAAGGTGTGAGGCCTGCTACTGCAAGGTTGCTGGCTCGAATCCTAAGTGGAGCCAGCCCTAAGTGTAAAAGAAAACCTTCTGGGGAAAATTCAGAAACTGAAAGCCATAGGACTTAATTTGTCTTGCTTAGAATTGACTCTCTCTACAGCAGAACTTTTCCATCTGAATTGGCTTAAAAAATAAATAAATAAATAAAACAGTTAAAACCGGTTCCAGGCCCCCAAGAAAAACAAAATGGGATCATCTAGCTCCCAGCCCTGCACTCTCCTCCAATACATTACGGCCAATTTCAAAGTGGGGTTTTCAGGACAATATGGGGAAAAATTAACACTTGGAAAACTCCGCACATTGTGTGAACTACAGTGGCCGTTGTTTGGAATGGGGTAGCCAGACATGGGAAACTACAATCCAAAAATCACCGAAGCAGTATGAAATGTGACGGGTCCCACTGGGCACTCTGACCAATACCCATACGTTGATCAGTGGCTGGATCTGATCTGACGCCCCCCCACGATGGTTAATCAAATGCATAAAAAGTGCTGGGCTACAGGTCATGTTAGCAAAACCAAAGAGGGCCCCTACAGCACCAGCCATACTCCCTGCCCCCACACAGGACCAAGATTTGCCCCCAACTTACCCTAGGCCTTCTAGACAAGGACCTCAACACCCCACCCCAACAGCACCAGTGGCCAGCCCTTGTCCCCACTGCCACCCACAGCAGGGCCCCACACCCACTGGGGTTCTTCCCCTCTGAGAGATGCCCCCAATGGAAGGCAGGAGCCGGGGTCACCCTGTTTGTCCACATCCCCTTTTCCTCAAGTGACTTGTACAGTTGGAAGGCTCAGTACCCTCAGTTCTCTGAAAAGCTTCAGGCACTCACAGGACTCCTGGAGTCCATTCTGCAGACTCGCCGCCCCACTTGGGATGACTGTCAGCAGTTACTTCTCATTCTGTTTACCACCAAAGAGAAAAGCAGAATTAAACAGGAGGCCCTTAAGGCCATTATAGGTCTGCTGGAAGGTACGACAGAGGAGAAATGGGACTGAATTGAAGACATTTTTCCCTCTACATGACCCCAATGGTCCAATGGTCCCCAAATCTCCGGGGTCACAAGGCTCTGAACAGTTTTCACAGCAGGGGTTAAGGGGTTAAGGGGGCGGCTAGGAGGCCCACACCTGGGTCAATCCTGTTATGTGGGTAACACCCCCCATGGGCACTGAGGAAGAAGAACTGTTCAGACCGCAGGCACAACCAGTGCCTAAAGAATCTCAGTTTATAGTGATATTACTCAGCCATTTCCTTTATATAATCGTGCACGTAGTCGGAGCTATACTGACACATTTAGTGCTGATTTATAAAATCCTACTATATAACTATATATCAGCTTATAGTAGGAGGAATGCCTAGAGCAGTCACAGAGCAGAAGCAGTACATGGGAAAACAGCCAGACCAGGACAAGAACCAAAGATCCAGGCGGTGGCGTCCCTGCCTGAAAGGGCATACGCTGTAAGGCAGGCTTGGAGCAAGTGCCTCTCCTCCTGCTAAAGGAGTTACAGTACTTTGCTGTGGAAAGTAGGCCTCAGGCCTGAGATCCTGGAAGTAACCGAGGGAGAAGAACCCCTCTGGTGTGACCAGTTACAGGGCCTGTACACTCTGTCAGTCTTTTCTCACTTCTGCACTAGCTCAAAGAATCCTCCCATAAATATTTTAAGAGAAGAGCACAAGTCTGTCAGCTTCCAGTGCATTAAGCTTACAATTCCGTCTATTAGAAATCCTTTGAAATCTCCAGCCCCCTACTGCATATGGCCCACCTCTCTGCTTGAGTGACATACTAGGGTTGCCCCCTTGCTTGTAACTCTGCCAGCCCCAATTCTGTCCCCCCAGAATGGTGGATTCTGCCAGACACAAGGATTGCAGTTCTCAAGACATTAGGATAGGCCTTAGTTAGGGACACACACCAGGCCACACCCTTAGGACAGACAAAACTAATTGAGCTGCTGAGGGCCAGATACCACATTCTACATCTAGACAAATTTGTCAGGGAAACCACAACTCGGTGTGATGTATGTGCCAGGGTAAATCCAGGAGGCAGCAGGTTTAATCAGACAGGAATAAGATGTAGGGGTGCTAGCCCTGGAGAACACTGGGAGGTAGACTTCACTGAGGTAAAGACCCCGGTGAGTGGCTACAAATGCCTTCTTGTATTTGTGGACACATACTCTGTATGGGTCGAGGACTTCACCACTAGGTCTGAGACTGCTTTAGTGGTTGCAAAGAAACTATTACAGGACCTGATCCCTCGGTTAGGCCTGCCCCTGACTCTAGGATCAGACAATGGCCACGCTTTCACAGCATAAATTTCTCAGGGCCTGATCAAGGCCCTGGGCATATCTTGGAAATTATACAGTGCCTATCACCCCCAGAATTTAGGGCAGGTTTAAAGAATGAACCAGACCATAAAACAAACCCTAACAAAGTTCATCCTATTGACTGGTGAAAACTGGGACAGCCTGCTCCCTTTTGTCCCCCTCTGCATCTGATGCACCCCCTACCAAAAAGGCTTCTCTCCCTTTTAAATTATGTTTGGCAGGCCCCTTCCCTTACTCCCCAGACCCACGGATACCATACATGCTGAAATCCATAACCATGCACTCCTTAAGTCCTTACAGGCATTCCAGTCTGTTCAGTCCCAGGTACACTGGCTCATTAACGACATCCGTCCCACCCCAGTGGACCTTACTGTCCAACTGATGCACCCCCTTCCAGCCAGGAGACTCTGTCCTTGTTAAAAGATTCACCACCTCTGGCCTCACCTACCATTGGAAGGGACCCTACACAGTCATCCTGACCACCCCCACTGCACTTAAAGTGGATGGACAAACAGCCTGGATTCACCACACCCAGGTTGAGATCGCCCCGAAGGAAGGACGATGGAGCCTCGACTACTCCTACCCTAATTCACTAAAGCTAAGACTTGTGTGCTCTTCCCACTCACTGCCTTCGTCTCGCTAATCTGTACTGTCAACCCAGATAGATGACCCCCATTAAACACTGCCCGGACCTAACCACCCTATAGGGCCAATGCAGGAATTGTAGTGCCCCCAATATCTGCTTTCCTTACTGCCGTCACCCCCTTAACTGAGGGAGCACCCCCTTCTCTCCACTATTACTCCCTCCACTCAGCCCCCAACGACCCTAACTTTAACTGTGGAAAGCCTTAACCTTCTAGATTTATTGTTTTCTACCTACCACCTACTTAATCTAACCAACCCGGATTTGGGTATGGACTGTTGGTTAAGTTTAAATCCTCAACCTCCATTTTACATGGGCCTAGCGGCACAACTAACTTTACTCCGTCTGACATGCCATGCTCTGGAAAAATACCTCACTTAAGTTTGGGAGATCTCGAGAGAAAGGGTAAATGTTACCACTCCCCTGATTACACCCTCACCAACTCCCCTTCCAAACATTTCTATAATAAGACTCTTCCCCTAAGTTGCAATGGAACACATTTGTCATAAAACAGGGAGGCCTCTGCGCTGCTCTCAATGAACAATGCTGTTTTTATGGCAGTAAGTCAGGCCTTATCCAGGACAGCCTCTCCTTAGTCTGACAAAATTTAGAAACCAGGAAATGGCTCTGGAAAGCCTCAGAAGGTTGGTATCAAAAGTTGTTCTTCCAGTCCCCATGGCTTACTTCTCTGCTTACTGCCATAGCGGGACCTCTAATCCTACTTATACTAGGACTGATGTTTGGGGACCTTGCCTCCTGAACGAATTACTCAACATAGTCCAGTCAAAAATTAACTCTAGAAAACTAATGGTCCTCAGATCCCAATATGAGCCCTTGTACCAAACTAAGCAGTCCCTCCTAATAGAATAATCAATGGTTTGATTCAATGTACATAAAAACAGGGGAATGTGCCATAGCTGACCCAGAGTTAGAACCAAAGCAATGCCATCTTAAACCCTGTACCCTTCAAGCACCAAGAAAAACAGTTTTTCCAAAAATAAGTTGTAACTGCTGCCCAGTTTCCTTTGTGATAACTGCTGGCTGCCCTATTTTCCTTGCAATAACTGCTGACCTTGGCTTCTGTAAATAAAAACAGCTAGCTTGCTGTAAAGTTTTCTGCCCTGCATCTCCTCACCCTCTTGGTCCTAAAACCAGGATGTGGTTTTTCAGCTTAAAAACCCTGCTTCCCCTGAGCTCGAGGCCACGGGTTGGAGAAACGTGAGTCCTCCGTGGCCGCCAGCATTAAAGACCCTGTAATTTGGCATACTTTTGTCTTGGTGTTGACGTTCTATGTTCGCTCCAGTACAACACATAATTCACTTTATCTTTGCCTACTGATGTAAAGGCTTCAGAGTAATATGGCTTATATTGATTTCGAAAATTATTCCTGTTTTTTCATTGTTTTTTATTTTTACTGTTTTTCTTTCTTTCTTTCCCTGTTTCTCTTTGAAGGATGTGAGACTTCACAACCTGCTAAAAATGATCTTTCTAGCTGGGTGCTGTGGTTCACCCCTGTAATCCCAGCACTTTGGGAGCTGGAGGAGGGAGGATCACCTGAGGTCAGGAGTTAGAGACGAGCCTAACCAACATGAAGAAAACCCTTCTCTACTAAAAATACAAAATTAACCAGGCATGGTGGTGCACACCTGTAATCACAGCTACTCAGGGGAGGCTGAGGTAGGAGAATCGTTTGAACCTGGGAGGCAGAGGGTGCAGTGAGCTGAGATCACCCACTGCACTCCAGCTGGGGAAAAAGATGAAACTGTCTCAAAAAAATAAGTAAATATGCCTGAGAATGGATAATTTATAAAGGAGAAAAAAAAAGAAAAATAAATAAAATCTTTCCTAATAATATGAGAACTACCATTTTAAGAATAATCTGTTCTATCCATAAGAAATCAGACAAAATCAGAAACTAACAGTTTTTTTTTCTAAAATGCTTTAATTGAAAGATGTTTTTTTTTATTTTATTTTAGAATAAAAAGAATAAAAGAGAGAAAGAAAGAGGAAGAGATTTTAGAAAAAGAGAGAAAAGGAGAAAGAAAGAAACAGCAAAAGGAAGAAAAAAAGAATGAAAGAGAGAAAGAAAGAGGAAGAGATTGTAGAAAAGGAGAAAGAAACAGCAAAAGAAAGAAAGAAAGAAAAAAAAAGAATGAAAGAGAAAAGAAGAGGAAGAGAAAGAGGGAGAGAGAATGGGATTCTTGTTTTATTGCCCAGCCTAGAATACAGTCTAAAAATGGGTATTAAAAACCTCTTTTATGCCAATAATTGTGCTTAACAATGAAGGCAGGAAGGAATAGGGGATGAAAATAACAAATAAGCAGACAACCAATATTTTATTTAAACCTGTGAAATGCTATGCAATTGCTGGGGAGCTTCCAGTTATGTGGTCACTTTTAAAATAGGTATAATGTGATGCTGAGAAAAATGTATGTTTTGTGGATTTGTGGGAGGAGAGTTCTGTAAATATTTGTTAAGTCTAGTTGTTCCAGGTCTGAGTTCAAGTCCTGGATATCCTTGTTGATTTTCTATCTCGTTGACCTATGTAATATTGACAGTGTAGTGTTAAAGTCTCCCACTATTGTTGTGTGGGAGTCTAAGTCTCTTTGTAAGTCATTAAGAACTTGCCCTACGTATTTGGGTGCTCCTGTAATGGGTGCGTATATATTTAGGATCGTTAGCTCTTCTTGTTGCATTGATCCTTTCACCACCATGTAATGTCCCTCTTTGTTTCTTGTGTTCTTTGTTGTTTTAAAGTCTATTTTATCAGAGATGAAAATCACAGCTTCTGGTAATGCTAACTGGCTGTTTTGCCCATTAGTTGATGTAGATTCTTC